>JBAIZL010000001.1:212476574-212594074 GCA_036971475.1 Prosapia bicincta
ACACACACACACACACACACACACACACACACACACACACACACACACACACACACACACACACACACACACACACACACACACACACACACACACACACACACACACACACACACACACACACACACACACACACACACACACACACACACACACACACACACACACACACACACACACACACACACACACACACACACACACACACACACACACACACACACACACACACACACACACACACACACACACACACACACACACACACACACACACACACACACACACACACACACAGTTGTACCATTGATCTTATTGTGCGTGTACCTTATGTTTCAGCTTCAGCGAATTTACCCGAGTGTAGCAGTTAAACTGATTAACAAATTAACATCTTTGTTTAAAACAAAAGCCTCCAACATCGATCTGTTCAGTGTTCGCTCAGTCAGTAAGCCCCATCAGTACACCGACGTCAGATTCTCCGTCTATAACTCTGGCTACTTCAAACCCGTCAGACTGCATGCCATTCTACTCATGAACAGGCAAGAGGTAAATCCCAGAGAAATGAGAATCCCTCAACCCCTCATATATTGATCTTTTCACTTTGTTTGTGTTTTTATTTCTTTCATGCATTTTATCGTACCACCTGTTGTATATAGGTAGAAGAGGAAATAGGGTTCCAGTTAGATGTTGGAGTTAGCAAGTGCCTTTTGGAGAGCGGGATCTGCGAGGGTAGCTGTAAGGATGTGTTGCACGTGAGAAGTGAGCCGCAGCTGGTGAACGCAAACACGAGTGCCCTGGCAGGAGTGTCCGTGGACGTTGTCGCTGAGTGCCGATGTTCTGCCCGCCTTCTACCGAAGCCTTCGTCGTGTTACTCCAGCCCTTGCCTCAACGGTGGCAGCTGCGTAGAGCTCATTCAAGGGGTCAGGTTCGTATTCAGTGTGCGCTACTTAGTCTCGGTTTCGACAAGAGAGAAATTTAAAACTTATTCTTAAAGTACTTGAACCGGTACTTTTATTTGCGCCTGGAGTAGAGTAAAAGATGTCGGGAAGAATATTATTATAACTGCACACTGAGGCAGACAAAAATAGGGAACATGAAGAAATCAATTAACCCAGTAAAGTATTGTGACGTTTACATCCCAACTCAAGCTTTAAGTTAAGGCAACACACTTTGAACTACACACTCAAAGTAACATAATTATGAATATGACTACGCTCCATATTCGAAGTCACAGCTTCATACCTAAAGTTACATCTCCTTACTTGACGCTACAGCAACATATCTGACCTTATAACAACATACTTTGAACTACACACTCAAAGTGACATAAATGTGAATATGACTACGCTCCATTTTCGAAGTCACAGCCCCATACTTAAAGTTACATCCACTTACTTGACGTTACAGCAACATATCTGACGTTACAGCAACATATCTGACATTACAACAGCATACTTTAAGCTACACGCTCAAAGTAACATAAATGTGAATATGACTACGCTTCATATTCGAAGTCACAGCTCCATACCTAACTTACATCTTCTTACTTGACGTTACAGCAACATATCTGACGTTACAGCAACGTATACAACAACACACTTTGAGCTACACACTCAAAGTAATTGAAATGTGAATATGACTAATCTCCATATTCGAAGTCACAGCCCCATACTTGAAGTTACATCCTCTTACTTGACGTTACAGCAACATATCTGACGTTACAACAACATACTTTGAGCTACACACTCAAAGTAACATAAAAGTAAATATGACTAATCTCCATATTCCAAGTCACAGCCCCATACCTAAAGTTACATCTCCTTACTTGACGTTACAGCAACATATCTGACGTTACAACAACATACTTTGAGCTACACACTCAAAGTAACATAAAAGTAAATATGACTAATCTCCATATTCCAAGTCACAGCCCCATACCTAAAGTTACATCTCCTTACTTGACGTTACAGCAACATATCTGACGTTACAACAACATACTTTGAGCTACACACTCAAAGTAACATAAAAGTAAATATGACTAATCTCCATATTCCAAGTCACAGCCCCATACCTAAAGTTACATCTCCTTACTTGACGTTACAGCAACACATCTGACCTTATAACAACACACTTTGAGCTACACACTCAAAGTAACATAAATATGAATATGACTACGCTCCATATTCGAAGTCACAGCTTCATACCTAAATTTACATCTCCTTACTTGACGTTACAGGAACATATCTGACGTTACAGCAACATACTTTGAGCTACACACTCAAAGTAACATAAACGAAAATATGACTAATCTCCATATTCGAAGTCAGAGCCCCATACGTAAAGTTACATCCTCTTACTTGACGTTACAGCAACATATCTTACCTTATAACAACACACTTTGAGCTACACACTCAAAGTAACATAAATGTGAATATGACTACGCTCTATATTCGAAGTCACAGTCCCATACGTAAAGTTAAATCCTCTTACTTGACGTTACAGCGACATATCTGACGTTACAACAACATAATTTGAGATACACACTCAAAGTAACATAAATATGAATATGACTACGCTCCATATTCGAAGTCACAGCCCCATACGTAAAGTTACATCTCCTTACTTGACGTTACAGCAAAATATCTGACCTTACAATAACATACTTTGAGCTACACACTCAAAGTGACATAAATGTGAATATGACTACGCTCTATATTCGAAGTCACAGTCCCATACGTAAAGTTAAATCCTCTTACTTGACGTTACAGCGACATATCTGACGTTACAACAACATAATTTGAGATACACACTCAAAGTAACATAAATATGAATATGACTACGCTCCATATTCTAAGTCAGAGCCCTATACGTAAAGTTAAATCCTCTTACTTGACGTTACAGCGACATATCTGAAGTTACAACAACATAATTTGAGATACACACTCAAAGTAACATAAATATTAATATGACTACGCTCCATATTCGAAGTCAAAGCCCACTACTTAAAGTTACATCTCCTTACTTGACGTTACAGCAACACATCTGACGATACAACAACATAATTTGAGATACACACTCAAAGTAACATAAATATGAATATGACTACGCTCCATATTCGAAGTCACAGCCCCATACCTAAATTTACATCTCCTTACTTGACGTTACAGCAACACATCTGACGTTACAACAACATAATTTGAGATACACACTCAAAGTAACATAAATATGAATATGACTACGCTCCATATTCTAAGTCAGAGCCCTATACGTAAAGTTACATCCTCTTACTTGACGTTACAGCGACATATCTGACGTTACAACAACATAATTTGAGATACACACTCAAAGTAACATAAATGTGAATATGACTACGCTCCATATTCGAAGTCACAGCCCACTACTTAAAGTTACATCTCCTTACTTGACGTTACAGCGACATATCTGACGTTACAACAACATAATTTGAGATACACACTCAAAGTGACATAAATGTGAATATGACTACGCTCCATATTCTAAGTCAGAGCCCTATACGTAAAGTTAAATCCTCTTACTTGACGTTACAGCGACATATCTGACGTTACAACAACATAATTTGAGATACACACTCAAAGTAACATAAATATGAATATGACTACGCTCCATATTCGAAGTCACAGCTTCATACTTAAAGTTAAATCCTCTTACTTGACGTTACAGCGACATATCTGAAGTTACAACAACACACTTTGAGCTACACACTCAAAGTTACATAAATGTGAATATGACTACGCTCCATATTCTAAGTCAGAGCCCTATACGTAAAGTTAAATCCTCTTACTTGACGTTACAGCGACATATCTGACGTTACAACAACATAATTTGAGATACACACTCAAAGTAACATAAATATGAATATGACTACGCTCCATATTCGAAGTCACAGCCCCATACCTAAATTTACATCTCCTTACTTGACGTTATAACAACACACTTTGAGCTACACACTCAAAGTGACATAAATGTGAATATGACTACGCTCCATATTCGAAGTCACAGCCCCATACGTAAAGTTAAATCCTCTTACTTGACGTTACAGCGACATATCTGACGTTACAACAACATAATTTGAGATACACACTCAAAGTAACATAAATATGAATATGACTACGCTCCATATTCGAAGTCACAGCCCCATACGTAAAGTTAAATCCTCTTACTTGACGTTACAGCGACATATCTGACGTTACAACAACATAATTTGAGATACACACTCAAAGTAACATAAATATGAATATGACTACGCTCCATATTCGAAGTCACAGCCCCATACGTAAAGTTACATCTCCTTACTTGACGTTACAGCGACATATCTGACGTTACAACAACATAATTTGAGATACACACTCAAAGTAACATAAATATGAATATGACTACGCTCCATATTCGAAGTCACAGCCCCATACGTAAAGTTACATCTCCTTACTTGACGTTACAGCGACATATCTGACGTTACAAAAACATAATTTGAGATACACACTCAAAGTAACATAAATGTGAATATGACTACGCTCCATATTCGAAGTCACAGCCCCATACGTAAAGTTAAATCCTCCTGCTTGACGTTACAGCGACATATCTGACGTTACAACAACATAATTTGAGATACACACTCAAAGTAACATAAATATGAATATGACTACGCTCCATATTCGAAGTCACAGCCCCATACGTAAAGTTAAATCCTCTTACTTGACGTTACAGCGACATATCTGACGTTACAACAACATAATTTGAGATACACACTCAAAGTAACATAAATATGAATATGACTACGCTCCATATTCGAAGTCACAGCTTCATACCTAAAGTTACATCTCCTTACTTGACGTTATAACAACACACTTTGAGCTACACACTCAAAGTGACATAAATGTGAATATGACTACGCTCCATATTCTAAGTCAGAGCCCTATACGTAAAGTTAAATCCTCTTACTTGACGTTACAGCAACATATCTGACGTTACAACAACATACTTTGAGCTACACACTCAAAGTAACATAAATGTGAATATGACTAATCTCCATATTCCAAGTCACAGCCCCATACCTAAAGTTACATCTCCTTACTTGACGTTACAGCAACATATCTTACCTTATAACAACACACTTTGAGCTACACACTCAAAGTAACATAAATGTGAATATGACTACGCTCTATATTCGAAGTCACAGCTTCATACTTAAAGTTAAATCCTCTTACTTGACGTTACAGCGACATATCTGAAGTTACAACAACACACTTTGAGCTACACACTCAAAGTTACATAAATGTGAATATGACTACGCTCCATATTCTAAGTCAGAGCCCTATACGTAAAGTTAAATCCTCTTACTTGACGTTACAGCAACATATCTGACGTTACAACAACATACTTTGAGCTACACACTCAAAGTAACATAAATGTGAATATGACTACGCTCCATATTCGAAGTCACAGCTTCATACGTAAAGTTAAATCCTCTTACTTGACGTTACAGCGACATATCTGACGTTACAACAACATAATTTGAGATACACACTCAAAGTAACATAAATATGAATATGACTACGCTCCATATTCGAAGTCACAGCCCCATACCTAAATTTACATCTCCTTACTTGGCGTTATAACAACACACTTTGAGCTACACACTCAAAGTGACATAAATGTGAATATGACTACGCTCCATATTCGAAGTCACAGCCCCATACGTAAAGTTAAATCCTCTTACTTGACGTTACAGCGACATATCTGACGTTACAACAACATAATTTGAGATACACACTCAAAGTAACATAAATATGAATATGACTACGCTCCATATTCGAAGTCACAGCCCCATACGTAAAGTTAAATCCTCTTACTTGACGTTACAGCGACATATCTGACGTTACAACAACATAATTTGAGATACACACTCAAAGTAACATAAATATGAATATGACTACGCTCCATATTCGAAGTCACAGCCCCATACGTAAAGTTACATCTCCTTACTTGACGTTACAGCGACATATCTGACGTTACAACAACATAATTTGAGATACACACTCAAAGTAACATAAATATGAATATGACTACGCTCCATATTCGAAGTCACAGCCCCATACGTAAAGTTACATCTCCTTACTTGACGTTACAGCGACATATCTGACGTTACAACAACATAATTTGAGATACACACTCAAAGTAACATAAATGTGAATATGACTACGCTCCATATTCGAAGTCACAGCCCCATACGTAAAGTTAAATCCTCCTGCTTGACGTTACAGCGACATATCTGACGTTACAACAACATAATTTGAGATACACACTCAAAGTAACATAAATATGAATATGACTACGCTCCATATTCGAAGTCACAGCCCCATACGTAAAGTTAAATCCTCTTACTTGACGTTACAGCGACATATCTGACGTTACAACAACATAATTTGAGATACACACTCAAAGTAACATAAATATGAATATGACTACGCTCCATATTCGAAGTCACAGCTTCATACCTAAAGTTACATCTCCTTACTTGACGTTATAACAACACACTTTGAGCTACACACTCAAAGTGACATAAATGTGAATATGACTACGCTCCATATTCTAAGTCAGAGCCCTATACGTAAAGTTAAATCCTCTTACTTGACGTTACAGCAACATATCTGACGTTACAACAACATACTTTGAGCTACACACTCAAAGTAACATAAATGTGAATATGACTAATCTCCATATTCCAAGTCACAGCCCCATACCTAAAGTTACATCTCCTTACTTGACGTTACAGCAACATATCTGACGTTACAACAACATAATTTGAGCTACACACTCAAAGTAACATAAAAGTAAATATGACTAATCTCCATATTCCAAGTCACAGCCCCATACCTAAAGTTACATCTCCTTACTTGACGTTACAGCAACATATCTTACCTTATAACAACACACTTTGAGCTACACACTCAAAGTAACATAAATGTGAATATGACTACGCTCCATATTCGAAGTCACAGCTTCATACTTAAAGTTAAATCCTCTTACTTGACGTTACAGCGACATATCTGAAGTTACAACAACACACTTTGAGCTACACACTCAAAGTTACATAAATGTGAATATGACTACGCTCCATATTCTAAGTCAGAGCCCTATACGTAAAGTTAAATCCTCTTACTTGACGTTACAGCAACATATCTGACGTTACAACAACATACTTTGAGCTACACACTCAAAGTAACATAAATGTGAATATGACTACGCTCCATATTCTAAGTCAGAGCCCTATACGTAAAGTTAAATCCTCTTACTTGACGTTACAGCAACATATCTGACGTTACAACAACATACTTTGAGCTACACACTCAAAGTAACATAAAAGTAAATATGACTAATCTCCATATTCCAAGTCACAGCCCCATACCTAAAGTTACATCTCCTTACTTGACGTTACAGCAACATATCTTACCTTATAACAACATAATTTGAGATACACACTCAAAGTAACATAAATATGAATATGACTACGCTCCATATTCGAAGTCACAGCCCCATACTTAAAGTTACATCCTCTTACTTGACGTTACAGCGACATATCTGAAGTTACAACAACACACTTTGAGCTACACACTCAAAGTTACATAAATGTGAATATGACTACGCTCCATATTCTAAGTCACAGCCCCATACCTAAAGTTACATCTCCTTACTTGACGTTACAGCAACATATCTGACGTTACAACAACATACTTTGAGCTACACACTCAAAGTTACATAAATGTGAATATGACTACGCTCCATATTCGAAGTCACAGTCCATACCTAAAGTTACATCTCCTTACTTGACGCTACAGCAACATATCTGGCCTTACAACAACACACTTTGAGCTACACACTCAAAGTTACATAAATGTGAATATGACTAATCTCCATATTCCAAGTCACAGCTTCATACCTAAAGTTACATCTCCTTACTTGACGTTACAGCAACATATCTTACCTTATAACAACATACTTTGAGCTACACACTCAAAGTTACATAAATGTGAATATGACTACGCTCCATATTCGAAGTCACAGCTTCATACTTAAAGTTAAATCCTCTTACTTGACGTTACAGCAACATATCTGACCTTATAACAACACACTTTGAGCTACACACTCAAAGTTACATAAATGTGGATATGACTACGCTCTATATTCGAAGTCACAGCCCCATACCTAAAGTTACATCTCCTTACTTGGCGTTACAGCAACATATCTGATTTTACAGCAACATACTTTGAGATACACACTCAAAGTAACATAAATATGAATATGACTACGCTCCATATTCGAAGTCACAGCCCCATACTTAAAGTTACATCCTCTTACTTGACGTTACAGCGACATATCTGACGTTACAACAACATAATTTGAGATACACACTCAAAGTAACATAAATATGAATATGACTACGCTCCATATTCGAAGTCACAGCCCCATACTTAAAGTTACATCCTCTTACTTGACGTTACAGCGACATATCTGAAGTTACAACAACATAATTTGAGATACACACTCAAAGTAACATAAATGTGAATATGACTACGCTCCATATTCGAAGTCACAGCTTCATACTTAAAGTTAAATCCTCTTACTTGACGTTACAGCGACATATCTGAAGTTACAACAACACACTTTGAGCTACACACTCAAAGTTACATAAATGTGAATATGACTACGCTCCATATTCTAAGTCACAGCCCCATACCTAAAGTTACATCTCCTTACTTGACGTTACAGCAACATATCTGACGTTACAACAACATACTTTGAGCTACACACTCAAAGTTACATAAATGTGAATATGACTACGCTCCATATTCGAAGTCACAGTCCATACCTAAAGTTACATCTCCTTACTTGACGCTACAGCAACATATCTGGCCTTACAACAACACACTTTGAGCTACACACTCAAAGTTACATAAATGTGAATATGACTAATCTCCATATTCCAAGTCACAGCTTCATACCTAAAGTTACATCTCCTTACTTGACGTTACAGCAACATATCTTACCTTATAACAACATACTTTGAGCTACACACTCAAAGTTACATAAATGTGAATATGACTACGCTCCATATTCGAAGTCACAGCTTCATACTTAAAGTTAAATCCTCTTACTTGACGTTACAGCAACATATCTGACCTTATAACAACACACTTTGAGCTACACACTCAAAGTTACATAAATGTGGATATGACTACGCTCTATATTCGAAGTCACAGCCCCATACCTAAAGTTACATCTCCTTACTTGGCGTTACAGCAACATATCTGATTTTACAGCAACATACTTTGAGATACACACTCAAAGTAACATAAATATGAATATGACTACGCTCCATATTCGAAGTCACAGCCCCATACTTAAAGTTACATCCTCTTACTTGACGTTACAGCGACATATCTGACGTTACAACAACATAATTTGAGATACACACTCAAAGTAACATAAATATGAATATGACTACGCTCCATATTCGAAGTCACAGCCCCATACTTAAAGTTACATCCTCTTACTTGACGTTACAGCGACATATCTGACGTTACAACAACATAATTTGAGATACACACTCAAAGTAACATAAATATGAATATGACTACGCTCCATATTCGAAGTCACAGCCCCATACTTAAAGTTACATCCTCTTACTTGACGTTACAGCGACATATCTGACGTTACAACAACATAATTTGAGATATACACTCAAAGTAACATAAATATGAATATGACTACGCTCCATATTCGAAGTCACAGCCCCATACTTAAAGTTACATCCTCTTACTTGACGTTACAGCGACATATCTGACGTTACAACAACATAATTTGAGATATACACTCAAAGTAACATAAATATGAATATGACTACGCTCCATATTCGAAGTCACAGCCCCATACTTAAAGTTACATCCTCTTACTTGACGTTACAGCGACATATCTGACGTTACAACAACATAATTTGAGATACACACTCAAAGTAACATAAATATGAATATGACTACGCTCCATATTCGAAGTCACAGCCCCATACTTAAAGTTACATCCTCTTACTTGACGTTACAGCGACATATCTGACGTTACAACAACATAATTTGAGATACACACTCAAAGTAACATAAATATGAATATGACTACGCTCCACATTCGAAGTCACAGCCCCATACTTAAAGTTACATCCTCTTACTTGACGTTACAGCGACATATCTGACGTTACAACAACATAATTTGAGATACACACTCAAAGTAACATAAATATGAATATGACTACGCTCCATATTCGAAGTCACAGCCCCATACCTAAATTTACATCTCCTTACTTGGCGATACAGCAACATATCTGACGTTACAGCAACATACTTTGAGATACACACTCAAAGTAACATAAATATGAATATGACTACGCTCCATATTCGAAGTCACAGCCCCATACTTAAAGTTAAATCCTCTTACTTGACGTTACAGCGACATATCTGACGTTACAACAACATAATTTGAGATACACACTCAAAGTAACATAAATATGAATATGACTACGCTCCATATTCGAAGTCACAGCCCCATACTTAAAGTTACATCCTCTTACTTGACGTTACAGCGACATATCTGACGTTACAACAACATAATTTGAGATACACACTCAAAGTAACATAAATATGAATATGACTACGCTCCATATTCGAAGTCACAGCCCCATACTTAAAGTTACATCCTCTTACTTGACGTTACAGCGACATATCTGACGTTACAACAACATACTTTGAGCTACACACTCAAAGTAACATAAAAGTAAATATGACTAATCTCCATATTCCAAGTCACAGCCCCATACCTAAAGTTACATCTCCTTACTTGACGTTACAGCAACATATCTTACCTTATAACAACACACTTTGAGCTACACACTCAAAGTAACATAAATGTGAATATGACTACGCTCCATATTCGAAGTCACAGCTTCATACTTAAAGTTAAATCCTCTTACTTGACGTTACAGCGACATATCTGAAGTTACAACAACACACTTTGAGCTACACACTCAAAGTTACATAAATGTGAATATGACTACGCTCCATATTCTAAGTCACAGCCCCATACCTAAAGTTACATCTCCTTACTTGACGTTGCAGCAACATATCTGACGTTACAACAACATACTTTGAGCTACACACTCAAAGTTACATAAATGTGAATATGACTACGCTCCATATTCGAAGTCACAGCCCCATACCTAAAGTTACATCTCCTTACTTGACGCTACAGCAACATATCTGGCCTTACAACAACACACTTTGAGCTACACACTCAAAGTTACATAAATGTGAATATGACTAATCTCCATATTCCAAGTCACAGCTTCATACCTAAAGTTACATCTCCTTACTTGAAGTTACAGCAACATATCTTACCTTATAACAACATACTTTGAGCTACACACTCAAAGTTACATAAATGTGAATATGACTACGCTCCATATTCGAAGTCACAGCTTCATACTTAAAGTTAAATCCTCTTACTTGACGTTACAGCAACATATCTGACCTTATAACAACACACTTTGAGCTACACACTCAAAGTTACATAAATGTGGATATGACTACGCTCTATATTCGAAGTCACAGCCCCATACCTAAAGTTACATCTCCTTACTTGGCGTTACAGCAACATATCTGACGTTACAGCAACATACTTTGAGATACACACTCAAAGTAACATAAATATGAATATGACTACGCTCCATATTCGAAGTCACAGCCCCATACTTAAAGTTACATCCTCTTACTTGACGTTACAGCGACATATCTGACGTTACAACAACATAATTTGAGATACACACTCAAAGTAACATAAATATGAATATGACTACGCTCCATATTCGAAGTCACAGCCCCATACTTAAAGTTACATCCTCTTACTTGACGTTACAGCGACATATCTGACGTTACAACAACATAATTTGAGATATACACTCAAAGTAACATAAATATGAATATGACTACGCTCCATATTCGAAGTCACAGCCCCATACTTAAAGTTACATCCTCTTACTTGACGTTACAGCGACATATCTGACGTTACAACAACATAATTTGAGATATACACTCAAAGTAACATAAATATGAATATGACTACGCTCCATATTCGAAGTCACAGCCCCATACTTAAAGTTACATCCTCTTACTTGACGTTACAGCGACATATCTGACGTTACAACAACATAATTTGAGATACACACTCAAAGTAACATAAATATGAATATGACTACGCACCATATTCGAAGTCACAGCCCCATACTTAAAGTTACATCCTCTTACTTGACGTTACAGCGACATATCTGACGTTACAACAACATAATTTGAGATACACACTCAAAGTAACATAAATATGAATATGACTACGCTCCACATTCGAAGTCACAGCCCCATACTTAAAGTTACATCCTCTTACTTGACGTTACAGCGACATATCTTACGTTACAACAACATAATTTGAGATACACACTCAAAGTAACATAAATATGAATATGACTACGCTCCATATTCGAAGTCACAGCCCCATACCTAAATTTACATCTCCTTACTTGGCGTTACAGCAACATATCTGACGTTACAGCAACATACTTTGAGATACACACTCAAAGTAACATAAATATGAATATGACTACGCTCCATATTCGAAGTCACAGCCCCATACTTAAAGTTAAATCCTCTTACTTGACGTTACAGCGACATATCTGACGTTACAACAACATAATTTGAGATACACACTCAAAGTAACATAAATATGAATATGACTACGCTCCATATTCGAAGTCACAGCCCCATACTTGAAGTTACATCCTCTTACTTGACGTTACAGCGACATATCTGACGTTACAACAACATAATTTGAGATACACACTCAAAGTAACATAAATGTGAATATGACTACGCTCCATATTCGAAGTCACAGTTTCATACTTAAAGTTAAATCCTCTTACTTGACGTTACAGCAACATATCTGACCTTATAACAACACACTTTGAGCTACACACTCAAAGTTACATAAATGTGGATATGACTACGCTCTATGTTCGAAGTCACAGCCCCATACCTAAAGTTACATCTCCTTACTTGGCGTTACAGCAACATATCTGACGTTACAGCAACATACTTTGAGATACACACTCAAAGTAACATAAATATGAATATGACTACGCTCCATATTCGAAGTCACAGCCCCATACTTAAAGTTACATCCTCTTACTTGACGTTACAGCGACATATCTGACGTTACAACAACATAATTTGAGATACACACTCAAAGTAACATAAATATGAATATGACTACGCTCCATATTCGAAGTCACAGCCCCATACTTAAAGTTACATCCTCTTACTTGACGTTACAGCGACATATCTGACGTTACAACAACATAATTTGAGATACACACTCAAAGTAACATAAATATGAATATGACTACGCTCCATATTCGAAGTCACAGCCCCATACTTAAAGTTAAATCCTCTTACTTGACGTTACAGCGACATATCTGACGTTACAACAACATAATTTGAGATACACACTCAAAGTAACATAAATATGAATATGACTACGCTCCATATTCGAAGTCACAGCCCCATACTTAAAGTTACATCCTCTTACTTGACGTTACAGCGACATATCTGACGTTACAACAACATAATTTGAGATACACACTCAAAGTAACATAAATATGAATATGACTACGCTCCATATTCGAAGTCACAGCCCCATACTTAAAGTTACATCCTCTTACTTGACGTTACAGCGACATATCTGACGTTACAACAACATACTTTGAGCTACACACTCAAAGTAACATAAAAGTAAATATGACTAATCTCCATATTCCAAGTCACAGCCCCATACCTAAAGTTACATCTCCTTACTTGACGTTACAGCAACATATCTTACCTTATAACAACACACTTTGAGCTACACACTCAAAGTAACATAAATGTGAATATGACTACGCTCCATATTCGAAGTCACAGCTTCATACTTAAAGTTAAATCCTCTTACTTGACGTTACAGCGACATATCTGAAGTTACAACAACACACTTTGAGCTACACACTCAAAGTTACATAAATGTGAATATGACTACGCTCCATATTCTAAGTCACAGCCCCATACCTAAAGTTACATCTCCTTACTTGACGTTACAGCAACATATCTGACGTTACAACAACATACTTTGAGCTACACACTCAAAGTTACATAAATGTGAATATGACTACGCTCCATATTCGAAGTCACAGCCCCATACCTAAAGTTACATCTCCTTACTTGACGCTACAGCAACATATCTGGCCTTACAACAACACACTTTGAGCTACACACTCAAAGTTACATAAATGTGAATATGACTAATCTCCATATTCCAAGTCACAGCTTCATACCTAAAGTTACATCTCCTTACTTGACGTTACAGCAACATATCTTACCTTATAACAACATACTTTGAGCTACACACTCAAAGTTACATAAATGTGAATATGACTACGCTCCATATTCGAAGTCACAGCTTCATACTTAAAGTTAAATCCTCTTACTTGACGTTACAGCAACATATCTGACCTTATAACAACACACTTTGAGCTACACACTCAAAGTTACATAAATGTGGATATGACTACGCTCTATATTCGAAGTCACAGCCCCATACCTAAAGTTACATCTCCTTACTTGGCGTTACAGCAACATATCTGACGTTACAGCAACATACTTTGAGATACACACTCAAAGTAACATAAATATGAATATGACTACGCTCCATATTCGAAGTCACAGCCCCATACTTAAAGTTACATCCTCTTACTTGACGTTACAGCGACATATCTGACGTTACAACAACATAATTTGAGATACACACTCAAAGTAACATAAATATGAATATGACTACGCTCCATATTCGAAGTCACAGCCCCATACTTAAAGTTACATCCTCTTACTTGACGTTACAGCGACATATCTGACGTTACAACAACATAATTTGAGATACACACTCAAAGTAACATAAATATGAATATGACTACGCTCCATATTCGAAGTCACAGCCCCATACTTAAAGTTACATCCTCTTACTTGACGTTACAGCGACATATCTGACGTTACAACAACATAATTTGAGATATACACTCAAAGTAACATAAATATGAATATGACTACGCTCCATATTCGAAGTCACAGCCCCATACTTAAAGTTACATCCTCTTACTTGACGTTACAGCGACATATCTGACGTTACAACAACATAATTTGAGATATACACTCAAAGTAACATAAATATGAATATGACTACGCTCCATATTCGAAGTCACAGCCCCATACTTAAAGTTACATCCTCTTACTTGACGTTACAGCGACATATCTGACGTTACAACAACATAATTTGAGATACACACTCAAAGTAACATAAATATGAATATGACTACGCACCATATTCGAAGTCACAGCCCCATACTTAAAGTTACATCCTCTTACTTGACGTTACAGCGACATATCTGACGTTACAACAACATAATTTGAGATACACACTCAAAGTAACATAAATATGAATATGACTACGCTCCACATTCGAAGTCACAGCCCCATACTTAAAGTTACATCCTCTTACTTGACGTTACAGCGACATATCTGACGTTACAACAACATAATTTGAGATACACACTCAAAGTAACATAAATATGAATATGACTACGCTCCATATTCGAAGTCACAGCCCCATACCTAAATTTACATCTCCTTACTTGGCGTTACAGCAACATATCTGACGTTACAGCAACATACTTTGAGATACACACTCAAAGTAACATAAATATGAATATGACTACGCTCCATATTCGAAGTCACAGCCCCATACTTAAAGTTAAATCCTCTTACTTGACGTTACAGCGACATATCTGACGTTACAACAACATAATTTGAGATACACACTCAAAGTAACATAAATATGAATATGACTACGCTCCATATTCGAAGTCACAGCCCCATACTTGAAGTTACATCCTCTTACTTGACGTTACAGCGACATATCTGACGTTACAACAACATAATTTGAGATACACACTCAAAGTAACATAAATGTGAATATGACTACGCTCCATATTCGAAGTCACAGTTTCATACTTAAAGTTAAATCCTCTTACTTGACGTTACAGCAACATATCTGACCTTATAACAACACACTTTGAGCTACACACTCAAAGTTACATAAATGTGGATATGACTACGCTCTATATTCGAAGTCACAGCCCCATACCTAAAGTTACATCTCCTTACTTGGCGTTACAGCAACATATCTGACGTTACAGCAACATACTTTGAGATACACACTCAAAGTAACATAAATATGAATATGACTACGCTCCATATTCGAAGTCACAGCCCCATACTTAAAGTTACATCCTCTTACTTGACGTTACAGCGACATATCTGACGTTACAACAACATAATTTGAGATACACACTCAAAGTAACATAAATATGAATATGACTACGCTCCATATTCGAAGTCACAGCCCCATACTTAAAGTTACATCCTCTTACTTGACGTTACAGCGACATATCTGACGTTACAACAACATAATTTGAGATACACACTCAAAGTAACATAAATATGAATATGACTACGCTCCATATTCGAAGTCACAGCCCCATACTTAAAGTTACATCCTCTTACTTGACGTTACAGCGACATATCTGACGTTACAACAACATAATTTGAGATATACACTCAAAGTAACATAAATATGAATATGACTACGCTCCATATTCGAAGTCACAGCCCCATACTTGAAGTTACATCCTCTTATTTGACGTTACAGCGACATATCTGACGTTACAACAACATAATTTGAGATACACACTCAAAGTAACATAAATATGAATATGACTACGCTCCATATTCGAAGTCACAGCCCCATACTTAAAGTTACATCCTCTTACTTGACGTTACAGCGACATATCTGACGTTACAACAACATAATTTGAGATACACACTCAAAGTAACATAAATATGAATATGACTACGCTCCATATTCGAAGTCACAGCTTTATACCTAAATTTACATCTCCTTACTTGACGTTACAGCGACATATCTGACGTTACAACAACATAATTTGAGATACACACTCAAAGTAACATAAATATGAATATGACTACGCTCCATATTCGAAGTCACAGCCCCATACCTAAATTTAC
The DNA here is from genome assembly GCA_036971475.1 of Prosapia bicincta. NCBI lineage: Eukaryota > Metazoa > Arthropoda > Insecta > Hemiptera > Cercopidae > Prosapia > Prosapia bicincta. The sequence continues at coordinate 212,493,869 of JBAIZL010000001.1, forward strand.
ATCTCCTTACTTGGCGTTACAGCAACATATCTGACGTTACAGCAACATACTTTGAGATACACACTCAAAGTAACATAAATATGAATATGACTACGCTCCATATTCGAAGTCACAGCCCCATACTTAAAGTTACATCCTCGTACTTGACGTTACAGCGACATATCTGACGTTACAACAACATAATTTGAGATACACACTCAAAGTAACATAAATATGAATATGACTACGCTCCATATTCGAAGTCACAGCCCCATACTTAAAGTTACATCCTCTTACTTGACGTTACAGCGACATATCTGACGTTACAACAACATAATTTGAGATACACACTCAAAGTAACATAAATATGAATATGACTACGCTCCATATTCGAAGTCACAGCCCCATACCTAAATTTAAATCTCCTTACTTGGCGTTACAGCAACATATCTGACGTTACAGCAACATACTTTGAGATACACACTCAAAGTAACATAAATATGAATATGACTACGCTCCATATTCGAAGTCACAGCTTCATACTTAAAGTTAAATCCTCTTACTTGACGTTACAGCGACATATCTGAAGTTACAACAACACACTTTGAGCTACACACTCAAAGTTACATAAATGTGAATATGACTACGCTCCATATTCTAAGTCACAGCCCCATACCTAAAGTTACATCTCCTTACTTGACGTTACAGCAACATATCTGACGTTACAACAACATACTTTGAGCTACACACTCAAAGTTACATAAATGTGAATATGACTACGCTCCATATTCGAAGTCACAGCCCCATACCTAAAGTTACATCTCCTTACTTGACGCTACAGCAACATATCTGGCCTTACAACAACACACTTTGAGCTACACACTCAAAGTTACATAAATGTGAATATGACTAATCTCCATATTCCAAGTCACAGCTTCATACCTAAAGTTACATCTCCTTACTTGACGTTACAGCAACATATCTTACCTTATAACAACATACTTTGAGCTACACACTCAAAGTTACATAAATGTGAATATGACTACGCTCCATATTCGAAGTCACAGCTTCATACTTAAAGTTAAATCCTCTTACTTGACGTTACAGCAACATATCTGACCTTATAACAACACACTTTGAGCTACACACTCAAAGTTACATAAATGTGGATATGACTACGCTCTATATTCGAAGTCACAGCCCCATACCTAAAGTTACATCTCCTTACTTGGCGTTACAGCAACATATCTGACGTTACAGCAACATACTTTGAGATACACACTCAAAGTAACATAAATATGAATATGACTACGCTCCATATTCGAAGTCACAGCCCCATACTTAAAGTTACATCCTCTTACTTGACGTTACAGCGACATATCTGACGTTACAACAACATAATTTGAGATACACACTCAAAGTAACATAAATATGAATATGACTACGCTCCATATTCGAAGTCACAGCCCCATACTTAAAGTTACATCCTCTTACTTGACGTTACAGCGACATATCTGACGTTACAACAACATAATTTGAGATACACACTCAAAGTAACATAAATATGAATATGACTACGCTCCATATTCGAAGTCACAGCCCCATACTTAAAGTTACATCCTCTTACTTGACGTTACAGCGATATATCTGACGTTACAACAACATAATTTGAGATATACACTCAAAGTAACATAAATATGAATATGACTACGCTCCATATTCGAAGTCACAGCCCCATACTTAAAGTTACATCCTCTTACTTGACGTTACAGCGACATATCTGACGTTACAACAACATAATTTGAGATACACACTCAAAGTAACATAAATATGAATATGACTACGCTCCATATTCGAAGTCACAGCCCCATACTTAAAGTTACATCCTCTTACTTGACGTTACAGCGACATATCTGACGTTACAACAACATAATTTGAGATACACACTCAAAGTAACATAAATATGAATATGACTACGCTCCACATTCGAAGTCACAGCCCCATACTTAAAGTTACATCCTCTTACTTGACGTTACAGCGACATATCTGACGTTACAACAACATAATTTGAGATACACACTCAAAGTAACATAAATATGAATATGACTACGCTCCATATTCGAAGTCACAGCCCCATACCTAAATTTACATCTCCTTACTTGGCGTTACAGCAACATATCTGACGTTACAGCAACATACTTTGAGATACACACTCAAAGTAACATAAATATGAATATGACTACGCTCCATATTCGAAGTCACAGCCCCATACTTAAAGTTAAATCCTCTTACTTGACGTTACAGCGACATATCTGACGTTACAACAACATAATTTGAGATACACACTCAAAGTAACATAAATATGAATATGACTACGCTCCATATTCGAAGTCACAGCCCCATACTTGAAGTTACATCCTCTTACTTGACGTTACAGCGACATATCTGACGTTACAACAACATAATTTGAGATACACACTCAAAGTAACATAAATGTGAATATGACTACGCTCCATATTCGAAGTCACAGTTTCATACTTAAAGTTAAATCCTCTTACTTGACGTTACAGCAACATATCTGACCTTATAACAACACACTTTGAGCTACACACTCAAAGTTACATAAATGTGGATATGACTACGCTCTATATTCGAAGTCACAGCCCCATACCTAAAGTTACATCTCCTTACTTGGCGTTACAGCAACATATCTGACGTTACAGCAACATACTTTGAGATACACACTCAAAGTAACATAAATATGAATATGACTACGCTCCATATTCGAAGTCACAGCCCCATACTTAAAGTTACATCCTCTTACTTGACGTTACAGCGACATATCTGACGTTACAACAACATAATTTGAGATACACACTCAAAGTAACATAAATATGAATATGACTACGCTCCAAATTCGAAGTCACAGCCCCATACTTAAAGTTACATCCTCTTACTTGACGTTACAGCGACATATCTGACGTTACAACAACATAATTTGAGATACACACTCAAAGTAACATAAATATGAATATGACTACGCTCCATATTCGAAGTCACAGCCCCATACTTAAAGTTACATCCTCTTACTTGACGTTACAGCGACATATCTGACGTTACAACAACATAATTTAAGATATACACTCAAAGTAACATAAATATGAATATGACTACGCTCCATATTCGAAGTCACAGCCCCATACTTGAAGTTACATCCTCTTACTTGACGTTACAGCGACATATCTGACGTTACAACAACATAATTTGAGATACACACTCAAAGTAACATAAATATGAATATGACTACGCTCCATATTCGAAGTCACAGCCCCATACTTAAAGTTACATCCTCTTACTTGACGTTACAGCGACATATCTGACGTTACAACAACATAATTTGAGATACACACTCAAAGTAACATAAATATGAATATGACTACGCTCCATATTCGAAGTCACAGCTTTATACCTAAATTTACATCTCCTTACTTGACGTTACAGCGACATATCTGACGTTACAACAACATAATTTGAGATACACACTCAAAGTAACATAAATATGAATATGACTACGCTCCATATTCGAAGTCACAGCCCCATACTTAAAGTTACATCCTCGTACTTGACGTTACAGCGACATATCTGACGTTACAACAACATAATTTGAGATACACACTCAAAGTAACATAAATATGAATATGACTACGCTCCATATTCGAAGTCACAGCCCCATACTTAAAGTTACATCCTCTTACTTGACGTTACAGCGACATATCTGACGTTACAACAACATAATTTGAGATACACACTCAAAGTAACATAAATATGAATATGACTACGCTCCATATTCGAAGTCACAGCCCCATACCTAAATTTAAATCTCCTTACTTGGCGTTACAGCAACATATCTGACGTTACAGCAACATACTTTGAGATACACACTCAAAGTAACATAAATATGAATATGACTACGCTCCATATTCGAAGTCACAGCCCCATACTTAAAGTTAAATCCTCTTACTTGACGTTACAGCGACATATCTGACGTTACAACAACATAATTTGAGATACACACTCAAAGTAACATAAATATGAATATGACTACGCTCCATATTCGAAGTCACAGCCCCATACTTAAAGTTACATCCTCTTACTTGACGTTACAGCGACATATCTGACGTTACAACAACATAATTTGAGATACACACTCAAAGTAACATAAATGTGAATATGACTACGCTCCATATTCGAAGTCACAGCTTCATACCTAAATTTACATCTCCTTACTTGACGCTACAGCAACATATCTGGCCTTACAACAACACACTTTGAGCTACACACTCAAAGTAACATAAATGTGAATATGACTACGCTCCATATTCGAAGTCTTAGCTTCATACCTAAATTTACATCTCCTTACTTGACGTTACAGCGACATATCTGACGTTACAACAATATAATTTGAGATACACACTCAAAGTTACATAAATGTGAATATGATTACGCTCCATATTCGAAGTCACAGCTTCATACCTAAATTTACATCTCCTTACTTGACGTTACAACAACATACTTTGAGGTACACACTCAAAGTAAGATAAATGTGAATATGACTACGCTCCATATTCGAAGTCACAGTCCCATACGTAAAGTTACATCTCCTTACTTGACGTTACAGCAACACATCTGACCTTACAACAACACACTTTGAGCTACACACTAAAAGTTACATAAATGTGAATATGACTACGCTCCATATTCGAAGTCACAGTCCCATACGTAAAGTTACATCCTCTTACTTGACGTTACAGCAACACATCTGACCTTACAACAACACACTTTGAGCTACACACTCAAAGTTACATAAATGTGAATATGACTACGCTCCATATTCGAAGTCACAGCCCCATACGTAAAGTTACATCCTCTTACTTGACGTTACAGCAACACATCTGACCTTACAACAACACACTTTGAGCTACACACTCAAAGTTACATAAATGTGAATATGACTACGCTCCATATTCGAAGTCACAGTCCCATACGTAAAGTTACATCCTCTTACTTGACGTTACAGCAACACATCTGACCTTACAACAACACACTTTGAGCTACACACTCATAGTTACATAAATGTGAATATGACTACGCTCCATATTCGAAGTCACAGCTCCATACTTGAAGTAACATCCTCTTACTTGACGTTACAGCAACATATCTGACGTTACAGCAACGTATACAACAACACACTTTGAGCTACACACTCAAAGTAATTGAAATGTGAATATGACTAATCTCCATATTCGAAGTCACAGCCCCATACTTGAAGTTACATCCTCTTACTTGACGTTACAGCAACATATCTGACCTTACAATAACATACTTTGAGCTACACACTCAAAGTGACATAAATGTGAATATGACTACGCTCCATATTCTAAGTCAGAGCCCCATACGTAAAGTTAAATCCTCTTACTTGACGTTACAGCAACATATCTGACGTTACAACAACATACTTTGAGCTACACACTCAAAGTAACATAAAAGTAAATATGACTAATCTCCATATTCCAAGTCACAGCCCCATACCTAAAGTTACATCTCCTTACTTGACGTTACAGCAACATATCTTACCTTATAACAACACACTTTGAGCTACACACTCAAAGTAACATAAATGTGGATATGACTACGCTCTATATTCGAAGTCACAGCCCCATACGTAAAGTTAAATCCTCTTACTTGACGTTACAGCGACATATCTGACGTTACAGCAACATACTTTGAGCTACACACTCAAAGTAACATAAATGTGAATATGACTACGCTCTATATTCGAAGTCACAGCCCCATACGTAAAGTTAAATCCTCTTACTTGACGTTACAGCGACATATCTGACGTTACAACAACATAATTTGAGATACACACTCAAAGTAACATAAATGTGAATATGACTACGCTCCATATTCGAAGTCACAGCCCCATACGTAAAGTTACATCTCCTTACTTGACGTTACAGCGACATATCTGACGTTACAACAACATAATTTGAGATACACACTCAAAGTAACATAAATATGAATATGACTACGCTCCATATTCGAAGTCACAGCCCCATACCTAAATTTACATCTCCTTACTTGGCGTTACAGCAACATATCTGACGTTACAGCAACATACTTTGAGATACACACTCAAAGTAACATAAATATGAATATGACTACGCTCCATATTCGAAGTCACAGCCCCATACTTAAAGTTACATCCTCTTACTTGACGTTACAGCGACATATCTGACGTTACAACAACATAATTTGAGATACACACTCAAAGTAACATAAATGTGAATATGACTACGCTCCATATTCGAAGTCACAGCTTCATACCTAAATTTACATCTCCTTACTTGACGCTACAGCAACATATCTGACCTTACAACAACACACTTTGAGCTACACACTCAAAGTAACATAAATGTGAATATGACTACGCTCCATATTCGAAGTCACAGCTTCATACCTAAATTTACATCTCCTTACTTGACGTTACAGCGACATATCTGACGTTACAACAACACACTTTGAGCTACACACTCAAAGTTACATAAATGTGAATATGATTATGCTCCATATTCGAAGTCATAGCTTCATACCTAAATTTACATCTCCTTACTTGACGTTACAACAACATACTTTGAGGTACACACTCAAAGTAAGATAAATGTGAATATGACTACGCTCCATATTCGAAGTCACAGTCCCATACGTAAAGTTACATCCTCTTACTTGACGTTACAGCAACACATCTGACCTTACAACAACACACTTTGAGCTACACACTCAAAGTTACATAAATGTGAATATGACTACGCTCCATATTCGAAGTCACAGCCCCATACGTAAAGTTACATCCTCTTACTTGACGTTACAGCAACACATCTGACCTTACAACAACACACTTTGAGCTACACACTCAAAGTTACATAAATGTGAATATGACTACGCTCCATATTCGAAGTCACAGTCCCATACGTAAAGTTACATCCTCTTACTTGACGTTACAGCAACACATCTGACCTTACAACAACACACTTTGAGCTACACACTCAAAGTTACATAAATGTGAATATGACTACGCTCCATATTCGAAGTCACAGCTCCATACTTGAAGTTACATCCTCTTACTTGACGTTACAGCAACATATCTGACGTTACAGCAACGTATACAACAACACACTTTGAGCTACACACTCAAAGTAATTGAAATGTGAATATGACTAATCTCCATATTCGAAGTCACAGCCCCATACTTGAAGTTACATCCTCTTACTTGACGTTACAGCAACATATCTGACGTTACAGCAACGTATACAACAACACACTTTGAGCTACACACTCAAAGTAATTGAAATGTGAATATGACTAATCTCCATATTCGAAGTCACAGCCCCATACTTAAAGTTAAATCCTCTTACTTGACGTTACAGCGACATATCTGAAGTTACAACAACACACTTTGAGCTACACACTCAAAGTGACATAAATGTGAATATGACTACGCTCTATATTCGAAGTCACAGCCCCATACTTAAAGTTAAATCCTCTTACTTGACGTTACAGCGACATATCTGAAGTTACAACAACACACTTTGAGCTACACACTCAAAGTGACATAAATGTGAATATGACTACGCTCTATATTCGAAGTCACAGCCCCATACTTAAAGTTAAATCCTCTTACTTGACGTTACAGCGACATATCTGACGTTACAACAACATAATTAGAGATACACACTCAAAGTAACATAAATATGAATATGACTACGCTCCATATTCGAAGTCACAGCCCCATACTTAAAGTTACATCCTCTTACTTGACGTTACAGCGACATATCTGAAGTTACAACAACACACTTTGAGCTACACACTCAAAGTAACATAAATATGAATATGACTACGCTCCATATTCGAAGTCACAGCCCCATACTTAAGGTTAAATCCTCTTACTTGACGTTACAGCGACATATCTGACGTTACAACAACATAATTTGAGATACACACTCAAAGTAACATAAATATGAATATGAATACGCTCCATATTCGAAGTCACAGCCCCATACTTAAAGTTACATCCTCTTACTTGACGTTACAGCGACATATCTGACGTTACAACAACATAATTTGAGATACACACTCAAAGTAACATAAATATGAATATGACTACGCTCCGTATTCGAAGTCACAGCCCCATACGTAAAGTTACATCTCCTTACTTGACGTTACAGCGACATATCTGAAGTTACAACTACACACTTTGAGCTACACACTCAAAGTGACATAAATGTGAATATGACTACGCTCTATATTCGAAGTCACAGCCCCATACGTAAAGTTACATCCTCTTACTTGACGTTACAGCGACATATCTGACGTTACAACAACACACTTTGAGCTACACACTCAAAGTAACATAAATGTGAATATGAATACGCTCCATATTCGAAGTCACAGCTTCATACCTAAATTTACCTCTCCTTACTTGACGCTACAGCAACATATCTGGCCTTACAACAACACACTTTGAGCTACACACTCAAAGTAACATAAATGTGAATATGACTACGCTCCATATTCGAAGTCACAGCTTCATACCTAAATTTACATCTCCTTACTTGACGTTACAGCGACATATCTGACCTTACAACAACACACTTTGAGCTACACACTCAAAGTTACATAAATGTGAATATGACTACGCTCCATATTCGAAGTCACAGCCCCATACGTAAAGTTACATCCTCATACTTGACGTTACAGCAACACATCTGACCTTACAACAACACACTTTGAGCTACACACTCAAAGTTACATAAATGTGAATATGACTACGCTCCATATTCGAAGTCACAGTCCCATACGTAAAGTTACATCTCCTTACTTGACGTTACAGCAACACATCTGACCTTACAACAACACACTTTGAGCTACACACTCAAAGTTACATAAATGTGAATATGACTACGCTCCATATTCGAAGTCACAGCCCCATACGTAAAGTTACATCCTCTTACTTGACGTTACAGCAACACATCTGACTTTACAACAATACACTTTGAGCTACACACTCAAAGTTACATAAATGTGAATATGACTACGCTCCATATTCGAAGTCACAGTCCCATACGTAAAGTTACATCCTCTTACTTGACGTTACAGCAACACATCTGACCTTACAACAACACACTTTGAGCTACACACTCAAAGTTACATAAATGTGAATATGACTACGCTCCATATTCGAAGTCACAGTCCCATACGTAAAGTTACATCCTCTTACTTGACGTTACAGCAACACATCTGACCTTACAACAACACACTTTGAGCTACACACTCAAAGTTACATAAATGTGAATATGACTACGCTCCATATTCGAAGTCACAGTCCCATACGTAAAGTTACATCTCCTTACTTGACGTTACAGCAACATATCTGACCTTACAACAACATACTTTGAATTACACACTCAAAGTAACATAAATGTGAATATGACTACGCTCCATATTCGAAGTCACAGCCCCATACTTAAAGTTACATCTCCTTACTTGACGTTACAGCAATATATCTAACGTTACAACAACATACTTTGAGATACACACTCAAAGTAACATAAATGTGACAATGACTACGCTCCATATTTGAAGACACAGCCCCTTACTTAAAGTTACATCCTCTTACTTGACGTTACAGCAACATATCTGACCTTACAACAACACACTTTGAGCTACACGCTCAAAGTAACATAAATGTGAATATGACTACGCTTCATATTCGAAGTCACAGCTCCATACCTATACTTACATCTTCTTACTTGACGTTACAGCAACATATCTGACCTTACAACAACACACTTTGAGCTACGCACTCAAAGTAATAGAAATGTGAATATGACTACGCCCCATATTCGAAGTCACAGCTCCATACTTGAAGTAACATCCTCTTACTTGACGTTACAGCAACATATCTGACGTTACAGCAACGTATACAACAACACACTTTGAGCTACACACTCAAAGTAATTGAAATGTGAATATGACTAATCTCCATATTCGAAGTCACAGCCCCATACTTGAAGTTACATCCTCTTACTTGACGTTACAGCAACATATCTGACGTTACAACAACATGCTTTGAGCTACGCACAAAGTAACATAAAAGTAAATATGACTAATCTCCATATTCGAAGTCACAGCCCCATACTTGAAGTTACATCCTCTTACTTGACGTTACAGCAACATATCTGACGTTACAACAACACACTTTGAGCTACACACTCAAAGTAACATAAATGTGAATATGACTACGCTCCATATTCGAAGTCACAGCCCCATACTTAAAGTTACATCTCCTTACTTGACGTTACAGCAACATATTTGAAGTTATAGCCTCATACCTGAAGTTACATCTCCTTATCTGATGTTACAAGATTTTAGAATTCACATATTTGAAGTTACATCTTCTTACTTGACATTACAGCAACATTTTTGAAGTAATAGCCCTATAATTGAATTTACATCTCCTTATTTGTTGTTACAACATTTTAAAGTTCACAGCCCCATATTTGAAGTTACATCTCCTTACTTGACATTACAGCAACATTTTTGAAGTAATAGCCCTATAATTGAATTTACATCTCCTTATTTGTTGTTACAACTTTTTAAAGTTCACAGCCCCATATTTGAAGTTACATCTCCTTACCTGACGTTACAGCAACATATTTGAAGTCGTAGCACTTTACTTGATGCTAGATCCCCTTACTTGAAGTTACAGCCCAGTACTTGATGTTACAGCCCCACCTTGATTTCAGAGACACTGTTGAATTCAATTACAACTCTAATTATTTGTACTGCGTTTAAAATAAAATATGATTTATTAATTAATAATTTAAGAGAGTCAACCTATGCGACGTTTACAAAGTGAGTTATCAGGTTATAATAAAAGAATCAGAATAATCGAAGTGATTAATTAGTTTTGCATTTTAGATTTCTTTATTTGATTTCTTGTTGTTGTAGCACCTTTATAGTTACTTATAGTTAGTTATTCCTGATGTAGTATATTCCTGATGTAGTATATGTGCAAACTACAAACATTATTCTGCTTGGAAATAAACAAGCAATATTTATTATGAGTCAAATCTGTTCCCGAACAAAGTTTAATAAACTTCTTGTTTAATCAGGTGTATTTGTCCGCCGGGGTTTTCGGGTCCGCTGTGTCAGCAAACGGCTCACAGTTTCTTCGGCGACGGGTGGGCATGGTTCCCTGCCCTGGAGCTGTGCGAGGACTCTCATCTGAGTCTGGAGTTTATCACGCACAAGCCTCACGGACAACTTATATACAACGGTCCAATCGCGGCCTCTCCGCCACAGCGAGACGTGATTTCAGGTGAGCGCTGGGTTTCAAATATTAGCATGACAAAGTTTTCAAATTATAAGCAATAGTGAAAATTAAAATTTTTCTAAATCAATTTAATTACTTACAGGTAATTAAGGGCATATTAACCCCACGGTCTACCAAACTGGTGAATGTTAATGTTATCTAAAGACAGATGCTATCAATGTCTTGTCACTATGTAGGTAATACAGCCATGCAAGATGTGGTATTGGTTCATAGGGCGTCAGTTGTAACATCACAGTGATAACAACCTTACCTCAATCACTGATTACCTTTACCTCCTTACCCCAGGAGCGAGTATCTGACAGACTTCTTGGTCACTGTGTAGGTAATACAGCCATGCAAGATGTGGTATTGGTTCATAGGGCGTCAGTTGTAACATCACAGTGATAACAACCTTACCTCAATCACTGATTACCTTTACCTCCTTACCCCAGGAGCGAGTATCTGACAGACTTCTTGGTCACTGTGTAGGTAATACAGCCATGCAAGATGTGGTATTGGTTCATAGGGCGTCAGTTGTAACATCACAGTGATAACAACCTTACCTCAATCACTGATTACCTTTACCTCCTTACCCCAGGAGCGAGTATCTGACAGACTTCTTGGTCACTGTGTAGGTAATACAGCCATGCAAGATGTGGTATTGGTTCATAGGGCGTCAGTTGTAACATCACAGTGATAACAACCTTACCTCACTCACTGATTACCTTTACCTCCTTACCCCAGCAGCGAGTATCTGACAGGCTTCTTGGTCACTGTGTAGGTAATACAGCCATGCAAGATGTGGTATTGGTTCATAGGGCGTCAGTTGTAACATCACAGTTATAACAACCTTACCTCAATCACTGATTACCTTTACCTCCTTACCCCAGGATCGAGTATCTGACAGACTTCTTGGTCACTGTGTAGGTAATACAGCCATGCAAGATGTGGTATTGGTTCATAGGGCGTCAGTTGTAACATCACAGTTATAACAACCTTACCTCAATCACTTATTACCTTTACCTCCTTACCCCAGGATCGAGTATCTGACAGACTTCTTGGTCACTGTGTAGGTAATACAGCCATGCAAGATGTGGTATTGGTTCATAGGGCGTCAGTTGTAACATCACAGTTATAACAACCTTACCTCAATCACTTACCTCCTTACCCCAGCAGCGAGTATCTGACAGACTTCTTGGTCACTATGTAGGTAATACAGCCATGCAAGATGTGGTATTGGTTCATAGGGCGTCAGTTGTAACATCACAGTTATAACAACCTTACCTCAATCACTTACCTCCTTACCCCAGCAGCGAGTATCTGACAGACTTCTTGGTCACTATGTAGGTAATACAGCCATGCAAGATGTGGTATTGGTTCATAGGGCGTCAGTTGTAACATCACAGTTATAACAACCTTACCTCAATCACTTACCTCCTTACCCCAGCAGCGAGTATCTGACAGGCTTCTTGGAAGGTAGTTGTAGGTACTAAATAATTGTATGTACAATAGTCAATTCATCAGTTTAACAATAATCATTACATGACAATTTGAGAATAAAATTTATTAAGCACAATAAATTAATCATTGTGACAGTAATTTTTTCGTTATAATGTTAATTTATTGAAATAGTTTGGCCTGTATTGTGTTACAGTATTAATATCGGTTTCGAAAATTGTGTAATTTATTCTAACGGTCTCAATTAAATTTATATCTTTGGTCGCTTTATGAAGATTGTTATCCTGCTCTTTATCTTTTATTAAATGATATTAATTAGCGATTGGCTGTTAGATTCATTATGATTATTTAATTAGTTATTTTAATGATCTTTATAAATCTTTGTAAAATTTTAAGTAAATGTCTTTCAATGGTTTAGAATTTCATTTTTTATTACATAACTGGTGCTTACATTCCCTCACGTTGGCCTGGATCCACTGCCAGCCTTAAAACTTCACTTCATAATGTTCTCAAAATATTTTAATTTCCTAGACATTTTACCATAATTTACATATTTAAATTTTAATGAATAAAATAATCACTACATTTATTAGCTTTGAATAGAAACACGTAAACGCTCTTTATATCCAGTCCTCCTTCACTTTCCCAGGCTTTACGACAGTCTTATCCCACCGACGATCATTTCATTCCTTCTTTACCACCTGGAGTCTAAGAACTCTTCCCCTTTCCGTCCTTTCCGTTTGCTCCCTTACAGACGACTTCGGCTTCAGAGCGTTCACTTATCATGTACGTTCGCCCCTGGAGCCAGCATTTAGTTCCTAAAGGTTTATTACCGTTTTAAAACTTTTTGCAAGTTTGTTTCTTTCTCTTTACGTCGAAGTACTTTCTTGTCGTTAGGGCTAATCATAAGTAAAGATGCAAGCAGTCAGCACTCCTGCTCACACTTCCTACATTTTTTCTACTTTGCTTCTATATAAAGGACTCTCGTGTTATGTTGCCGCATCGTCTGAACAGTTTGAAGTACAGTTTTGTTTAAAATATGAAACATGTAGCCTTATTGATATTAATAATTAAAGTAACCAAATTATTTACTAATGTATCAGCGCTAGTGTACTGACAAAGTGATATCACCCAATACCGTCGGAATGCTGCATCTTTATGAAAAGTCTTGCAGAAAGGAAAAGCGTGGTTTCGTGCAGTGCGAAACTCTTTGGGTTTAAAGTTTTCAAATTTTACAATTTTTTTAAAAGGCAAGACGAAAAACCCTTTTACATAAAATGATCGTTCACTGAGAGTAAACTATTTATATTTCAGATTTCATTTCCCTGGAATTGTTAGAAGGACGCCCAAGGCTTCTTGTCGACTTTGGTTCAGGAACACTGGAGCTGAAGGTCGCGACCAAGCAGCCTCTAAACAACGGCGAGTGGCACAGAATAGACGTATTTTGGCAGACTAAGGTACTGTCGGCATAATATGAACCTATTGCTAATACCGAATATTCCGTGCAAGTTTAATCATAGAAAGTAGTTTTACTTTGTAAACATGTCATTAGATGGTGCTGATGTTGGTCGACCTTTGCAAAGACTCTGGTATCAGTGACCCCGAGAACGACACGCCGATACGTCTGGACGACGCCAGATGCCAAGCGAGAGGGAAGATGGCGCCGTACAGCAAGCTGTTGAATGTGGAGACACCGTTGCAGCTAGGAGGACGTCACGGCAGGGATTTGGACCCGGCGCAGTACCACTGGAAAGCCGTTCCCCGGGGAAATGCCTTCCACGGGTGCATCAGGAACCTTATCCATAACAGTCAAGTAAAGCCAACACTACTTCTTTTTTGATAGTGTGTATCCACATATAACGTCTTTCGCATCCTAGTTATACTCGTTGCCTACCATTACAATCTCCGGGACGAAGATCCCGTTTTATACCCGTCCTCTTTTCTCTTTTGTCAGAGGTGTTCGATCCGTCATTTATACTCAGTTACGCCAGATTATCCACACTTCAACTTCGTTGTTCCAATAATTAGGTATTTTGATTTCGATTGAAGTTCTAGTTGCTCTTCCCCGAGTGAACTCTCATTCCTAAAATTCAAAAAGAACCAATTACTCTCAAATGTTGCTTTGTATATTGTGTTTTGTTTGAGTTTTTCGACCAGAGAAGGGCAAATAATATTTTTCATAATAGTCTAATACAAGTTCAAATCATTGGAGGTAGTGACTGTAGTGGTTAGATCAGTCGTTTAACTAACTTAAGTATAGAGCAATCTTGTACTTATAAATACAGTTTTATTGTATTGTTTCCTTACTTGTAAGTAAGTTATATATTTTTTTGACATAACTTGTGTTTCTCCTTTAACTGGGTCTGTCTTTTTCTACAGATTTATGACCTCGGAAATCCTGCTCTGTCTAACAACAGCGCCTCTGGTTGCCACCACATGAACGACGCGTGCGCCAAGCGCGCTCCTTGCGGCGACCACGGGCTTTGCGTCGGCAGCCTATCCGGGACCAGTTGCGAGTGCCTTATCGGTCACACGGGGCCTTCTTGTCTGACTCCCACCACGCCCATCACCTTCCGTGCCCAGAGTTACGTCAAATACGCCTTGTCCTTCGCTCCCAATCGCTTCACCACCAACCTGCAGCTTCGGTTCAGGACGAGAGAGCGTGACGGAGAAATGTTCCGGCTTAGCGACCAGCACGGTAGAGAGTACGCAATTCTCGAGGTAAGAGCGCGCAGTTTATGTTTAGAAATAAGCTTTAGGTTTCTTAAGCATATTATCTGAATTGCCGTTAAGTGAACATTTTGTGTATATATATATATATATATATATATATATATATATATATATATATATATATATATATATATATATATATATATATGTGTGGGGGGGGGTGTATGTGCATACGTGTGTGTGTGTGTGTGTGTGTCTGTGCATACGTGTGTGTGTAAGTGTGTGTGTCTGAGTGTGTGTGTGTGTGTGTGTGTGAGAGAGAGAGAGAGAGAGAGAAAGAGAGAGTAGGAGAGAGAGAGGGGGAGTATAATATATATATATATATATATATATATATATATATATATAGTTATTTATATAGTTATTTATATATATATATATATATATATATATATATATATATATATATATATATATATATATAAATAACTAAGTCAAAATACAAATACAAGAATTATAATTGAATTGTTTAATATTCCTTGGTACTGTTAGCCAACGAAAAGCTTTGAATTATAAATTCAATTATAATTCTTGTATTTGTATTTTGACTTAGTTCTTTATTAATACTACATATTGCGATATTTATGTATATATATATATATATATATATATATATATATATATATATATATGTATATATATATATATATATATATATATATATATATATACCACATTTAATGACGCTAAAAAATGTTATTATTCAAGTACCCAAAATAATCAGGTAAATTATAAATAAGTGAAACTATAATTAGTTATTTGTCGTACGCCACATACGAGAAATACAAAAATATTATATTAATTTTCAGATAAATTATTTTAACAATTTTCTAAATAACTTATTTATTATAGAAAAATATACATTGGGCAAACAATAATATATTCATTTCATTAGCAGGATATTTTATAATAATAATGAATCCATGCTTTCATCAACTTGAAGATATCGATATTATGAAGAGTCTCTTTAACGATTACAGTTAAAACAAAGCTCGTATTTTGTTTTAATAGGAACTTCATCAGTTGCGTAGCGAGCTTATAGTGGGGTCAAAGGTTGTGTTGTCACATCTGTGACTTACAACACAAGTTGCGTAGTGAGCTTCCAGGCGGGTCGAAGGTGTGTTGTCACATCTGTGACTTACAACACAAGTTGCGTAGTGAGCTTAGAGGCGGGTTGAAGGTTGTGTTGTCACATCTGTGACTTGCAACACAAGTTGCGTAGTGAGCTTCTAGTGGGGTCAAAGGTTGTGTTGTCACATCTGTGACTTACATTACTAGTTGCGTAGTGAGCTTAGAGGCAGGTCTAATGTTGTGTTGTCACATCTGTGACTTACAACACAAGTTGCGTAGCGAGCTTCCAGGCGGGTCGAAGGTTGTGTTGTCACATCTGTGACTTACAACACAAGTTGCGTAGTGAGCTTAGAGGCGGGTCGAAGGTTGTGTTGTCACATCTGTGACTTACATCACAAGGTGCGTAGCGAGCTTCCAGGCGGGTCGAAGGTTGTGTTGTCACATCTGTGACTTACAACACAAGTTGCGTAGCGAGCTTCCAGGCGGGTCGAAGGTTGTGTTGTCACATCTGTGACTTACATCACAAGGTGCGTAGCGAGCTTCCAGGCGGGTCGAAGGTTGTGTTGTCACATCTGTGACTTACAACACAAGTTGCGTAGCGAGATTCCTGGCGGGTCGAAGGTTGTGTTGTCACATCTGTGACTTACATCACAAGTTGCATGGTGAGCTTCCAGTGGGGCCAAAGGTTGTGTTGTCACATCTGTGACTTACATTACTAGTTGCGTAGTGAGCTTAGAGGCAGGTCTAATGTTGTGTTGTCACATCTGTGACTTACAACACAAGTTGCGTAGCGAGCTTCCAGGCGGGTCGAAGGTTGTGTTGTCACATCTGTGACTTACAACACAAGTTGCGTAGTGAGCTTAGAGGCGGGTCGAAGGTTGTGTTGTCACATCTGTGACTTACAACACAAGTTGCATAGCGAGATTCCTGGCGGGTCGAAGGTTGTGTTATCACATCTGTGACTTACATCACAAGTTGCATGGTGAGCTTCCAGTGGGGTCAAAGGTTGTGTTGTCACATCTGTGACTTACATCACAAGTTGCTTAGTGAGCTTCCATTGGGGTCAAAGGTTGTGTTGTCACATCTGTGACTTACAACACAAGTTGCGTTTTTGGCAAGTTGGGGACTGTATTGTCACAGAAAGATAACATTTCGAAAACTGAAATGTTTCACGAAAGGTTGTGATTAAGGGCGTAAGTAGTATTAATTTCAGAGTTAAAAAAGGAACAAGGAATATCCAATTTTTCAAAAGTGATAGAAGGCTTTTTAAATGTAGGGATCATATCCTTAGGTATTTTGCACCCTTAATATCAAATAATAATAATATTATTGTAAAAGAATCAAAACATTGTGTTTTTACAGATTCAAGACGGGAAAATTCTTTTTCGCTATAACCTCAACAATTTACAAAAACATGAAACCGAGCTGTGGCTCCACGAAGTGTTGGTGAATGATGGAGCGTGGCACACTGTCAAGGTAAAACCACGATTCTGGCTCAAATGTGTTATAGTCAATGTGTATATAAACCCATCCAGTGCTGTATACATTTACAGTAAGACGTAATCTAAATAGCCACATAAACATGGGCTGCACATGGCTGTATCCCATCCAACGCCGCTTATGCAGATGCCTGCTAATAGCTTATATATAGCGTAGAAATATTAATGTTAGTTATAATACTGTTGCGTCCAAAAGGTCACTGGCCTGGTACTTCACGTTTGTTAGGACTACCTCGGACGATGCAAGAGAACTAACTATAAATAGTGTGTAATGCATCACTGAGTACACCTATTTTTACAAAATATTATTCCCGTTTGAAAATAATTCAGTTTTTGCAAACATACACTTCTTTAATTTCTGTTTTTTCAACATTATGGAAACTATGTTATTAACATTATATTAATAAAAGGTTTCTTGATCGGTTTAGTATTTCGTAGTTATGAAAATAATATTTTTTACTGTCTTTCCTTATAACCCTTTAAACTGGGCCTTTGTTTAAGCACAATGAAGGATCAAGATGCGATGGTTTCACAGGTTTTAAGAATTGGATCTTCGGCGATCCTGGAGGTGGACGGCGGTGAAGGCCTGTGGTACAACGAAACGTTTTCCTTCGAAGGACACCAGCTGCTGCTTGTGGACAAACAAGAAGGAGTTCATGCTGGAGGCAAAGTCGAGTTCACTGGAGTCAAAACGTTTGAAGTCCTTGCGGATTATCGAAATGGTAATATGCTTCCGTAGTAAAATACGTTGGGCTTATTTTTTCACATTAACGGTCATTACCTCTCCATAATGCGGACACGTCTGAGTCATGAAATTGAATTGTTTTAATATTTTCTGAAATGTTAGTACCTGACATATTTTCAACAAAATATAAATGTTTACAAGAAAAGAAATATGCACTTCCGGCTTTACTGATTTCGTGTAGAACGTAGCTATATAGGCCTACACGACAACGTGTAGGAAATGTACAAGATGGTTCACACGCACAACACACACACACACACACACACACACACACACACACACACACACACACACACAAACAAACAAACACACACACACACGCACGCACATGCACGCCTACGATATAACTACGCCTTTCTTTTCTCAAAACATTCTCATCTCATAATTTCTGCCTCTACTCTTTGCATTTAACTTTCTAAAAATGTAGTCATTTTAAACAAATATTTTATAAACAGCACTCTAAACGTATGTGTATACCTAATACCTCAGTAAAATATTTAATAATTTAGGCTTGCAAAATACTTAAAGGGTAGGACTGTGTTACTAATCTAATCTATACTTCCTATTGCATCAGGCTGTTTGGATGACATTCGCCTGGACGGGAAGCAGCTGCCCCTGCCTCCGGCGATGAATGGTACCCAGTGGGGACAGGCGACAATGGCGCGTAACGTCGGGAGGAACTGTCCGTCCAGCAATCCTTGCATATCCGCCGTCTGCCCAGAGCCTTACCAATGCTTGGACCTCTGGAACCACTTCAAATGCAGGTAACAATGTACCTACTCAGGTAGGCTCTAATGTTTATGGGTGATGCCGATTTATAAGCACTCTCTACATTGAAGCGTGTCGGGTCTGCAGTTACAAGAGAGAGTCTTTTTCCAGGATGTAGGAATAGTTGCGCGTTTTATTGGGTAAATTTTAGAGTAAACAAGGAAGTCTTAAATCATAAATATAGTCTGTATTAAATATTGCAAGAAATCTGAGAATCTTTTCCCTAAAACGTTAAAGCAAACATCTCAGAAGTATCTTATGTAAACTCATGCTTTTTGCACCAGTTTTAATGGAACGTAGTACAAGCAAAACTTGACTCCAATAGCTTCCTCATAGTAAAAGTTGTACAACTTTAACTTTGTAATGTTATTGCTTCGTAATTCGTTGAGATATGGTGTAAATGGAAATGAACTTGGACTAACAACGTCAACAGTTGGCTACAGTGCAACATTTTCCCTCTAGCAACATTACATTGACAAATTGATTCCCTTTACTTGCCCACGTTCGTTTATTTCCAACTAAACACGCAATACGTTGCATCTCACTACCATTACAATCAACTTAATCAGAGTATGGGAGAAATACTTAGGGAACATTAAAGCGATTGCCCCTGTCGAGGCTAGGCCCGTGTCAGATATGGCTAGTAGCAAATACAATGATGACAAAATAAATTTACTTAATTAGTTACTTTAATTGACTTAAATAAGTTTCCTCTATTTACCACGACCTTCAGCAAACACTTGAGAAGGACATTTTAATAAATGGCCTTTACCCTTTAACCGTCTTCCACTAATCTTAATGTTAGGGGTTGAACTAAACCATTGTTTGCGTCATAGAGTTAATCTGAGAATAATGGATTATTGTGCCCTTAGACTTTACACCGTATCAAAGCTGTAACTGCAAATTTGTGTTCCCTTGATTAAAACTCAAGAATGGATCGTTTGTTTAGCATTTTACTTGGAATGTAGATAGTTTAGCTTATTTAGAAATTTTAGCATATTGGTTTGTCCGAGCGTCACACATTTTCTTTTGCACGATGTTTTTTTGAAACTTCACCATTTGAGCCCTCAGGCTAGTGTACTTCAACCCCCGCCCCCGGTAGTCACTCTTATTTATACTGTTGTTAATATCGCCACATCGAATCAAAACATTTCTTTGTCAAAGTAATTTGAAGTTCTCGAGGTCTAACGGGATGGGTTTATGCGCACGTAGGACTACATTCCGAGTCAGAGGTTAAGTAAGGCCAGGACTGAACTAATCAGACGGGTTATTGAGGTACGGAATCCTGGCCGTTAGTAGTTCTAGAAAATCTGTCGAAACTGTCGTGTCTGATTAGAGTTGGTCTCGTCTCAGGGATGAACCACCCACCGGTCCATCTCTTGTAGTAAGGTCGCAAGACACTTGGATACTGGTACCACAAGTCGTGCCTGACGCTAGTCATCCGGGGTCACGATTTTGAGGTATGATTCAGGAAGGGTAGGGCTTTTACGTGCTAGATTGTGGATTCGCCACATAAAGACATGTCTTTGTGTCCTGTAACAGGGAGGAGTCGCGAGACACTTGGATACTGGTACCACAAGTCGTGCCTGACGCTAGTCATCCGGGGTCACGATTTTGAGGTATGATTCAGGAAGGGTAGGGCTTTTACGTGCTAGATTGTGGATTCGCCACATAAAGACATGTCTTTGTGTCCTGTAACAGGGAGGAGTCGCGAGACACTTGGATACTGGTACCACAAGTCGTGCCTGATGCTAGTCACCCGGAGTCACGATTTTGAGGTAGGATTCGGAAAAAGCAGGGCTTTCACGTGCTAGACTGTGGACTCACCACATAAAGACATATTTTTGTGTTCTGTGACAGGGAAGAGTCGTGAGAGCCCCTTGTCCCCACCTCTCTTTCTTCTTACACTTTTGCCGAATGTGAACACACTGCCGAATGTGAAAGTGGTTTAACGATTTCAGTTGCGGGGAAGGAAGGAGTCTGTCGCACGACGGGAAATGCTCGGATAAGAACGAGTGCTTGGAGGAGCCTTGTCGTAACGGAGGTCTGTGCATTAACCAAGATCCGAGGACAAGGTACCACTGCGTATGTCCGAGCGGCTTCTCTGGCATCCACTGCGAACTCTTCCATGAAGAACAGTCGTTGAAAGTTGGAGTCGGCGCTTTGGTGGCTTTTCTATCCTGTTTCATCATCATTCTGGGTAAGTATACTACTTCCTATTGCTTTGCATTGACAGAATCAACTGATGCGGAATAGAATCGTTGTGTTGGTAACGGCTAATAAATTATTTTAACGTGTTCAAATGTTAACGAGTTTATTTTAAATGTTTTGTCTCATGCCTCCGATTAACCCGTTCCATTTCCGATCCGATCCGGACATTTGTCACTTTTCAAGCCTATGAAAGGCGCTGGTTTTTTTGTTCATTGATAGAATTGTTTATTATTTCTTGCTGGAAGAATTTCATCAGTTGTACAGTCTAAAATACATTTGCAAGTTACGCATGAAATAGAGGTTAAATACAGCTTGCAGATTGTTTCACTTAAACTGCCCAAAAAATGTTTAGATCTACATATTAAAAAAAAAATCATTTAAAACCCCATAAGTGAGGATTTTGTACTGCAATATATGTTTATTCAATTTTATGTCCTCGTATGTTTGTTTGTTGACCTTTTTGACGTTTGTTTTCAGTGGTTGTGTTGCTGTTTAACGTTTACACCCAGAAACGTAAAGCTGACAAGAAAGTGTTTAAGACAGGTGATGACATAAGGGAAAACATTTTTATCTACAACGCCGAAGGGGGCGGTGAAGACGATATGAATGCGGCGGTGGAAGTCTGGGCAGATGTTGTGATAGCAGGACAACCGGAGAAAGGTAAATGTGACTAATTGCGTGCGGGCGAAGGAGGCCGTTATTTCGTCATATTAAAATATAACTAACTAAATAAATTATAAAGAGGCACGCTACAAACAACGACACAGCTATTTCTAATTAAACCTAAAACTGTGTGAATGTTGGACTTATTAAGTTTTATTCATGAAATCTTTCAACACTTTTTTGGTAATTTATAGAAAATATATCCAACGTTTACAACTTGTTATTAAGAAAAAGGTAAGTTTAACTGTATACCCCTTTTTATTTTTCAGTTCGTTCCTCTTTTACTGAATTAAAACCAGACGAATGCCCAGAAAAAATCGAAGATGAAATCTGTCCTAATTTCGACGAACTGCGGAACTTCTCTTTCGAAGGCAACGGTAGCATGGCGGGGTCGCTGTCCTCTGTCACTTCAGGTAGGCCTAAGAACCTTCGCAGCGAAAGTGGGTTTTTGGTATTATGTTTACATTAAATGTACTCGTATTGTCGTATTGTTCCAGGTATAATTTTAGACGAGGCTGTGGAGCTGCGAGTTTTGGAAAACGTCGCTCCTCGGTTCCACAAATTGACTGTGAAGTACCCGAAGCCCCAGAGTTCTCCTGCAGTCCAAAATTAATGACAGCCCGATGGAATCTCAATATGGCGCAGGAGATATGAATGTTCCTGTATCTGAAATTCTGGTAATTTTATTCAGTTTAAAATTGTAATAGCATATTTATTGATATCGTTTAACAGTTTTGAAAAATACTTTATTATAATTAAATATGACTTGAATATATCGTATTAAAAATAACAATTTCAAATATTTATAAGAAAGTCAATCAAATGGACAAAAATTTGAGGTTAAATATTGACAAGATTTGAAAACTGAACACGGATTTAATTGAAGTGCATGACACTAAATTTTATTTTCCATTCCATTCGGTGTAAGTTTACTAAAACAGGAGATTTGTTTATAAGTTTATTAAAACAGGAGTTTTTGTTTATAAGTTTACTAAAACAGGAGTTTTTGTTTATAAGTTTACTAAAACAGGAGTTTTTGTTTATAAGTTTACCAAAACAGGAGTTTTTGTTTATAAGTTTACTAAAACAGGAGTTTTTGTTTATAAGTTTACTAAAACAGGAGTTTTTGTTTATAAGTTTACTAAAACAGGAGTTTTTGTTTATAAGTTTACTAAAACAGGAGTTTTTGTTTATAAGTTTACTAAAACAGGAGTTTTTGTTTATAAGTTTACTAAAACAGGAATTTTTGTTTATAAGTTTACTAAAACAGGAGTTTTTGTTTATAAGTTTACTAAAACAGGAGTTTTTGTTTATAAGTTTACTAAAACAGGAGATTTGTTTATAAGTTTACTAAAACAGGAGTTTTTGTTTATAAGTTTACTAAAACAGGAGATTTGTTTATAAGTTTACTAAAACAGGAGTTTTTGTTTATAAGTTTACTAAAACAGGAGTTTTTGTTTATAAGTTTACTAAAACAGGAGTTTTTGTTTATAAGTTTACTAAGACAGGAGTTTTTGTTTATAAGTTTACTAAAACAGAAGTTTTTGTTTATAAGTTTACTAAAACAGGAGTTTTTGTTTATAAGTTTACTAAAACAGGAGTTTTTGTTTATAAGTTTACTAAAACAGGAGTTTTTGTTTATAAGTTTACTAAAACAGGAGTTTTTGTTTATAAGTTTACTAAAACAGGAGTTTTTGTTTATAAGTTTACTAAAACAGGAGTTTTTGTTTATAAGTTTACTAAAACAGGAGTTTTTGTTTATAAGTTTACTAAAACAGGAGTTTTTGTTTATAAGTTTACTAAAACAGGAGTTTTTGTTTATAAGTTTACTAAAACAGGAGTTTTTGTTTATAAGTTTACTAAAACAGGAGTTTTTGTTTATAAGTTTACTAAAACAGGAGTTTTTGTTTATAAGTTTACTAAAACAGGAGTTTTTGTTTATAAGTTTAATAAGTTTTGTTTATTATCATACAATCTACTCCGTTATTTTCATTTTTTTTTGAAAGCCGTTGTTTGAATGTTATTTTGTATTTGTTTAAATATCTATCTTCAGATAGGTTTTACCTCATGGAAGCCACTCATTGCTGCCATTAAACGAGGTTCTTGTTTCAGATACGTCTATGGGGAGCTAAAACCCCGCACACTTCCAGCCACGCATTTAAAGCATCCATCCATGAGGAGGTACCGGAAGCGTCACCAGCAGTTTGATTAGGTAATACATTCTTTGTACAAATTTGTGGAAAAACAAACACCACAACTGGAAACTGTCAAAGCAAAGACAACTCAAATACAAACAAATGAATTATATCTTTGAAAAAAAAGCAATAAATTATTTTAATAAAAAATTGTCAAAAATTGAAGTAATAAAAATATTGGATAAAAAAAATAGTGTCTGCTAGGTAAAAATTAAAAGAATCATGAAATAAAACAATGGAATCTTCTCGATCAAACAATTAGTAGCCCAAGTATATTTCAGTGCTTTTTATGTTTATAGTTAAATTTTAAAAGTTTTTATCATTATTTTTATAAAAAAAAGGTTTAGCATTTGAAATATTTTCCGTTATTCTTCTATATTTAAGTAGACAGCTATATTGTGATAATTTTTGCTTTGTTGCATGACGCTTGTGAGTGTGCGTAAGTCATAATTTTAGTTTTTATTATTACATTTGAATTCTAGTTATAAAATACTTTTTAAACGACTTTATTTTTAAATTGTCATGATTATGGCGTCATCAAAACCATAGTTAAAGTTCAGTGACAGCGGAATCCAGATCCTGTCTTAACATAGGGGCTTATTATGTCTTTAATACGACACAAATTCCACTCTTATAGTAAATAAGATATTTCTAAATATAAGTCATTTGCAATTAAACATGTTATTATGTGGAAGTCATTTTCTAATTCTTCAGAGATGCTTTGTTACATTCCTATTCTCATATTTGTTGTGGCTTATTGCATACTCTAATTCTTCTAGGTAACGCTTCTGGGAAGATGACGAAGACCGGCTGAAACCTTCCATGTTAACGCCGTTACACAATGGACACTCCTGTAGCCGTGTTATGTTTCAGTGGATAATAGCAGACTGAACATCAAGTTTTAATGTTTAAATACATCACTTATTGGCAATTTCAGCTAGTTTTATTTATTAGAAATTATTTTCGTCTTAACTCTGACCAGAGTAGAATTAAAATTAGAAAAGGAACTAAAATTTGCCAATTAAAATCGAAGAGGCGATAATACGTCTAATGTCAACGCCGCGTTAAGACAGAATGCTACTTTATAAATACTTTTTTTAATTTTAGTTTTCAATAGAAAATTTATTTTTCATAGAAATTATGTAAACCCTCAAAATTATGCAACCTTCTAATTAGTTCATCGTACAGCTGAGTACAGAATCATTACGATAACCTATATAATTTTAAAGCTAGTGAAACATATGTTCTACATTTTCGCGATGTAAGTACAACACACCTACAAGCCCCGCACTTGCTGAACATTGTTACGGTAAAATGCACTGGACTTATCTAGATCAAGCCAAATGCATTTATTGAGATTAGAGTCCTATTTAATTAGTGAATACTGAGAGTTTTGTCTATGTTGTTTGTTGTTGTTACATTTAAACAGAAGATTACAGAATATTTTAACGGTTACACTTTGTTTGATCGAGAAAAGGAAACTTTGTTATATTTCCAATAGGAAATTAATTAATTTCTAATTTAAGTTTGCATTCGCAGAAATATAAGGAAAAATGTGAAGTGCGGTAGATTTGCGAGTAAAGTAATTTTATTAACTAAACATCTAAAGGGGACGTTTCAAAAACTAAATCGTTTTCTTTCATCTTCATTACAGTTTCCTACGAACAATAAGTTGTTTCTGTATTACGTCGAAATTTAGAGGAATCACTTCCATTTTGCAATATCCCGTGGAATTTTCGCTGAGAGAAATCGGCGTATTATGTTTACATTGTAAAAAGCTATATTCCTTTATCGATGCAACATTCAAAACCGTGTGTAGCGCCTTGGTGTGAAATAACTATATTCCTTTATCGGTGCAACATTCAAGACCGTGTGTAGCGCCTTGGTGTGAAATAACTATATTCCTTCATCGGTGGAACATTCAAGACCGTGTGTAGCGCCTTGGTGCGAAATAACTATATTCCTTTATCGATGCAACATTCAAGACCGTGTGTAGCGCCTTGGTGTGAAATAACTATATTCCTTCATCGGTGGAACATTCAAGACCGTGTGTAGCGCCTTGGTGTGAAATAACTATATTCCTTCATCGGTGGAACATTCAAGACCGTGTGTAGCGCCTTGGTGTGAAATAACTATATTCCTTCATCGGTGGAACATTCAAGACCGTGTGTAGCGCCTTGGTGTGAAATAACTATATTCCTTCATCGGTGGAACATTCAAGACCGTGTGTAGCGCCTTGGTGTGAAATAACTATATTCCTTCATCGATGCAACATTCAAGACCGTGTGTAGCGCCTTGGTGTGAAATAACTATATTCCTTCATCGGTGGAACATTCAAGACCGTGTGTAGCGCCTTGGTGTGAAATAACTATATTCCTTCATCGGTGCAACATTCAAGACCGTGTGTAGCACCTTGGTGTGAAATAACTATATTCCTTCATCGATGCAACATTCAAGACCGTGTGTAGCCCCTTGATGTGAAATAACTATTTACCTTCATCGATGCAATATTCAAGACCGTGTGTAGCACCTTGTTGTGCATTAACTATATTCCTTCATCGATGCAACATTCAAGACCGTGTGTAGCCCCTTGATGTGAAATAACTATTTACCTTCATCGATGCAATATTCAAGACCGTGTGTAGCACCTTGTTGTGCATTAACTATATTCCTTCATCGATGCAACATTCAAGACCGTGTGTAGCGCCTTGGTGTGAAATAACTATATTCCTTCATCGATGCAACATTCAAGACCGTGTGTAGCGCCTTGGTGTGAAATAACTATATTCCTTTATCGGTGCAACATTCAAGACCGTGTGTAGCCCCTTGATGTGAAATAACTATTTACCTTCATCGATGCAATATTCAAGACCGTGTGTAGCGCCTTGGTGTGAAATAACTATATTCCTTTATCGGTGCAACATTCAAGACCGTGTGTAGCGCCTTGGTGTGAAATAACTATATTCCTTCATCGATGCAACATTCAAGACCGTGTGTAGCGCCTTGGTGTGAAATAACTATATTCCTTTATCGGTGCAACATTCAAGACCGTGTGTAGCCCCTTGATGTGAAATAACTATTTACCTTCATCGATGCAATATTCAAGACCGTGTGTAGCGCCTTGGTGTGAAATAACTATATTCCTTTATCGGTGCAACATTCAAGACCGTGTGTAGCCCCTTGATGTGAAATAACTATATTCCTTCATCGATGCAATATTCAAGACCGTGTGTAGCGCCTTGGTGTGAAATAACTATATTCCTTCATCGATGCAACATTCAAGACCGTGTGTAGCGCCTTGGTGTGAAATAACTATATTCCTTCATCGATGCAACATTCAAGACCGTGTGTAGCGCCTTGGTGTGAAATAACTATATTCCTTTATCGATGCAATATTCAAGACCGTGTGTAGCCCCTTGATGTGAAATAACTATATTCCTTCATCGATGCAATATTCAAGACCGTGTGTAGCGCCTTGGTGTGAAATAACTATATTCCTTCATCGATGCAACATTCAAGACCGTGTGTAGCGCCTTGGTGTGAAATAACTATATTCCTTTATCGGTGCAACATTCAAGACCGTGTGTAGCCCCTTGATGTGAAATAACTATTTACCTTCATCGATGCAATATTCAAGACCGTGTGTAGCACCTTGTTGTGCATTAACTATATTCTTTCATCGATGCAACATTCAAGACCGTGTGTAGCGCCTTGGTGTGAAATAACTATATTCTTTCATTGATGCAACATTCAATACCTTGTGTAGTGCCTTGGTGTGAAATATACTATATTCCTTCATCGATGCAACATTCAAGACCGTGTGTAGCCCCTTGATGTGAAATAACTATTTACCTTCATCGATGCAATATTCAAGACCGTGTGTAGCACCTTGGTGTGAAATAACAATATTCTTTCGGCGATGCAACTTTCAAGACCGTTTGTAGCGCCTTGGTGTGTAATAACTATTTACCTTCATCGATGCAATATTCAAGACCGTGTGTAGCACCTTGGTGTGAAATAACAATATTCTTTCGGCGATGCAACTTTCAAGACCGTTTGTAGCCCCTTGATGTGAAACAACTATATTCCTTCATCGATGCAATATTCAAGACCGTGTGTAGCACCTTGGTGTGAAATAACAATATTCTTTCGGCGATGCAACTTTCAAGACCGTTTGTAGCGCCTTGGTGTGTAATAACTATTTACCTTCATCGATGCAATATTCAAGACCGTGTGTAGCACCTTGGTGTGAAATAACAATATTCTTTCGGCGATGCAACTTTCAAGACCGTTTGTAGCCCCTTGATGTGAAATAACTATTTACCTTCATCGATGCAATATTCAAGACCGTGTGTAGCACCTTGGTGTGAAATAACAATATTCTTTCGGCGATGTAACATTCAAGACCGTTTGTAGCGCCTTGGTGTGTAATAACTATTTTCCTTCATCGATGCAATATTCAAGACCGTGTGTAACAACTTGGTGTGAAATAGCTAAATCCCTTCATCGATGTAACATTCAAGACCGTGAGTAGCACCTTGGTGTGAAATATACTATATTCCTTCATCGATGCAACATTCAAAACCGTGTGTAGCCCCTTGATGTGAAGTAACTATTTACCTTCATCGATGCAATATTCAAGACCGTGTGTAGCACCTTGGTGTGAAATAACAATATTCTTTCGGCGATGCAACTTTCAAGACCGTTTGTAGCGCCTTGGTGTGTAATAACTATTTACCTTCATCGATGCAATATTCAAGACCGTGTGTAGCACCTTGGTGTGAAATAACAATATTCTTTCGGCGATGCAACTTTCAAGACCGTTTGTAGCGCCTTGGTGTGTAATAACTATTTACCTTCATCGATGCAATATTCAAGACCGTGTGTAGCACCTTGGTGTGAAATAACAATATTCTTTCGGCGATGCAACTTTCAAGACCGTTTGTAGCCCCTTGATGTGAAATAACTATTTACCTTCATCGATGCAATATTCAAGACCGTGTGTAGCACCTTGGTGTGAAATAACAATATTCTTTCGGCGATGCAACTTTCAAGACCGTTTGTAGCGCCTTGGTGTGTAATAACTATTTTCCTTCATCGATGCAATATTCAAGACCGTGTGTAACAACTTGGTGTGAAATAGCTAAATCCCTTCATCGATGTAACATTCAAGACCGTGTGTAGCACCTTGGTGTGAAATAGCTATATTCCTTCAGAGATGCAACATTCGAGACTGTGTGTAGAACCTTGGTGTGAAATAAATATATTACTTCATCGATGCAACATTCAAGACCGTGTGTAGCACCTTGGTTTGAAATAACTATATTCCTTCATCGAAGAAACATTCAAGACCGTGTGTAGCACCTTGGTTTGAAATAACTATATTCCATTTTCGATGTAACATTCAAGACCGTGTGTAGCGCCTTTGGTGTGAAATAACTATGTTCCTTCATCGATGAAACATTCAACACCGTGTGTAGCACCTTGGTGTGAAATAACTATATTCCTTCATCGATGCAACATTCAAGACCGTGTGTAGAACCTTGGTGTGAAATAGCTATATTCCTTCATCGATGAAACATTCAAGGCCGTGTGTAGCACCTTGGTGTGAAATAACTATGTACCTTCATCGATGAAACATTCAAGACCGTGTGTAGCACCTTGGTTTGAAATAACTATATTCCTTCATCGAAGAAACATTCAAGACCGTGTGTAGCACCTTGGTTTGAAATAACTATATTCCATTTTCGATGTAACATTCAAGACCGTGTGTAGCGCCTTGGTGTGAAATAGCTATATTCCTTCATCGATGAAACATTCAAGACCGTGTGTAGCACCTTGGTGTGAAATAGCTATATTCCTTCATCGATGAAACATTCAAGGCCGTGTGTAGCACCTTGGTGTGAAATAACTATATTCCATCTTCGATGTAACATTCAAGACCGTGTGTAGCGCCTTTGGTGTGAAATAACTATGTTCCTTCATCGATGAAACATTCAACACCGTGTGTAGCACCTTGGTGTGAAATAACTATATTCCTTCATCGATGCAACATTCAAGACCGTGTGTAGCACCTTGGTTTGAAATAACTATATTCCATCTTCGATGTAACATTCAAGACCGTGTGTAGCGCCTTTGGTGTGAAATAACTATGTTCCTTCATCGATGAAACATTCAACACCGTGTGTAGTGACTTGGTGTGAAATAACTATATTCCTTCATCGAGGCAACATTCAAGACCGTGTGTAGCACCTTGGTGTGAAATAGCTATATTCCTTCATCGATGCAACATTCAAGGCCGTGTGTAGCACCTTGGTGTAAAATAGCTATATTCCTTCAGCGATGCAACATTCAAGACTGTGTGTAGCACCTTTGGTGTTAAATAACCATATTCCTATATCGATGAATCATTCAAGACCGTGTGTAGCACCTTGGTGTGAAATAGATATATTCCTTAATCTACGTAACATTCAAGACCGTGTGTAGCAACTTGGTGTGAAATAACAATATTCCTTCATCGATGTAACATTCAAGACCGTGCGTAGCGCCATGGTATGAAATGACTATGTTCCTTCATCGATGAAACATTCAAGACCGTGTGTAGAGCCTTGGTGTAAAATAACTATATTCCTTCATCGATGCAACATTCAACACCGTGTGTAGCGCCTTGGTGTGAAATAACTATATTCCTTCATCGATGCAACATTCAAGACCGTGTGTATCGACTTGGTGTGAAATACTTACATTCCTTCATCGATGCAACATTCAAGACCGAGTGTAGCGCCTTGTTGTGAAGTAGCTATATTCCTTCATCGATGCAACATTCAAAACCGTGTGTAGCGCCTTGTTGTGAAGTAGCCATATTCCTTCATCGATGCAACATTCAAGACCGTGTGTAGCGCCTTGTTGTGAAGTAGCTATATTCCTTCATCGATGCAACATTCAAAACCGTGTGTAGCGCCTTGTTGTGAAGTAGCTATATTCCTTCATCGATGCAACATTCAAAACCGTGTGTAGCACCTTGTTGTGAAGTAGCTATATTCCTTCATCGATGCAACATTCAAAACCGTGTGTAGCGCCTTTGTGTGAAGTAGCTATATTCCTGCATCGATGCAACATTCAAAACCGTGTGTAGCGCCTTGTTGTGAAGTAGCTATATTCCTTCATCGATGCAACATTTAAGACCGTGTGTAGGGCCTTGGTGTGAAGTAGCTATAGTCCTTCATCGATACAACATTCCAAACCGTGTGTAGCGCCTTTGTGTGAAGTAGCTATATTCCTTCATCGATGCAACATTCAAAACCGTGTGTAGCGCCTTGTTGTGAAGTAGCTATATTCCTTCATCGATGCAACATTCAAGACCGTGTGTAGCGCCTTGTTGTGAAGTAGCTATATTCCTTCATCGATGCAACATTCAAAACCGTGTGTAGCGCCTTGTTGTGAAGTAGCTATATTCCTTCATCGATGCAACATTCAAGACCGAATGTAGCGCCTTGTTGTGAAGTAGCTATATTCCTTCATCGATGCAACATTCAAAACCGTGTGTAGCGCCTTGTTGTGAAGTAGCTATATTCCTTCATCGATGCAACATTCAAGACCGTGTGTAGCGCCTTGTTGTGAAGTAGCTATATTCCTTCATCGATGCAACATTCAAAACCGTGTGTAGCGCCTTGTTGTGAAGTAGCTATATTCCTTCATCGATGCAACATTCAAGACCGTGTGTAGCGCCTTGTTGTGAAGTAGCTATATTCCTTCATCGATGCAACATTCAAAACCGTGTGTAGCGCCTTGTTGTGAAGTAGCTATATTCCTTCATCGATGCAACATTCAAAACCGTGTGTAGCGCCTTTGTGTGAAGTAGCTATATTCCTGCATCGATGCAACATTCAAAACCGTGTGTAGCGCCTTGTTGTGAAGTAGCTATATTCCTTCATCGATGCAACATTTAAGACCGTGTGTAGGGCCTTGGTGTGAAGTAGCTATAGTCCTTCATCGATGCAACATTCAAAACCGTGTGTAGCGCCTTTGTGTGAAGTAGCTATATTCCTTCATCGATGCAACATTCAAAACCGTGTGTAGCGCCTTGTTGTGAAGTAGCTATATTCCTTCATCGATGCAACATTCAAGACCGTGTGTAGCGCCTTGTTGTGAAGTAGCTATATTCCTTCATCGATGCAACATTCAAGACCGTGTGTAGCGCCTTGTTGTGAAGTAGCTATATTCCATCATCGATGCAACATTCAAAACCGTGTGTTGCGCCTTGTTGTGAAATAGCTATATTCCTTCATCGATGCAACATTCAAAACCGTGTGTAGCGCCTTGTTGTGAAGTAGCTATAGTCCTTCATCGATGCAACATTCAAAACCGTGTGTAGCGCCTTGTTGTGAAGTAGCTATATTCCTTCATCGATGCAACATTCAAAACCGTGTGTAGCGCCTTGTTGTGAAGTAGCTATATTCCATCATCGATGCAACATTCAAAACCGTGTGTAGCGCCTTGTTGTGAAGTAGCTATATTCCTTCATCGATGCAACATTCAAAACCGTGTGTAGCGCCTTGTTGTGAAGTAGCTATAGTCCTTCATCGATGCAACATTCAAAACCGTGTGTAGCGCCTTGTTGTGAAGTAGCTATAGTCCTTCATCGATGCAACATTCAAAACCGTGTGTAGCGACTTGTTGTGAAGTAGCTATATTCCTTCATCGTTGCAACATTCAAAACCGTGTGTAGCGCCTTGTTGTGAAGTAGCTATAGTCCTTCATCGATGTAACATTCAAAACCGTGTGTAGCGCCTTGTTGTGAAGTAGCTATATTCCTTCATCGATGCAACATTGAAGACCGTGTGTAGCACCTTGGTGTGAAGTAGCTATAGTCCTTCATCGATGCAACATTCAAAACCGTGTGTAGCGCCTTGTTGTGAAGTAGCTATATTCCTTCATCGATGCAACATTCAAAACCGTGTGTAGCGCCTTATTGTGAAGTAGCTATATTCCTTCATCGATGCAACATTCAAGACCGTGGGTGCCCGATGAAATCCAATTTTTGTAATAACAAGTGTTATTACTTTCCTAAAGCATCTGAAAAATAATTCTAGGTCTCTCGATGCAAACATTGAGCTAGATCCACATGAAGTATCAATGAGAAAGCATTATTCCCAATAATGCTCCACGCTGTCGGGCGAATGTTTGTGTACATAGCCAATAAAGTCGTGGGCGCCCGACTGTCTCCGGTAACGCCTCTCTGGCACAGGGGACATATGTAACTCGGGATCGGATGCTGGGTTGTGCACGGTCTTACCTTACGATTTTATTACTCATTCTTATCAAACCCTACACACCAACTACTTTTCTGTTTATTATGGATGAATTCATTTTAAACATAATTGAATTGAATTCCATTTTTTGTTGGATTTTAAAAACATAACGGACGTGAAGTAGGTAAAATAGGATATCTCTTCATTTGGTTTACAATGATATATGTAAATAATCAAGAAATTTAATTGAACAATTATTAAATTACAGTTTTTATATCGTTGTAATGTGAGAGCCTAGTGTTTGAATGGTCATCTTTTTTAAACACGAACATCGTTAGAACTTGCCTTAAATAGTGATTATGAATTCTTATATATATATATATATATATATATATATATATATATATATATATATATATATATATATATATATATATATATGTAAAGAACTAAGTCAAAACACAAATACAAGAATTATAATTAAATTTACATAATTGAAATGTAAATTCAATTATAATTCTTGTATTTGTATTTTGACTTAGTTCTTTATTAATACACAAGAATACATATTGCGATATATATATATATATATATATATATATATATATATATATATATATATATATATATATATATATATATATGGTAGTGTGCGTGTGTGTGTGTGTGTATTGTATTGTAGTATGGTGCATTTGGATGATACATGATAACACTTTCCCAACTCAAAGTTCTACTAAATATAAATTAGCGACGACTGGTTTTTACTTCAATATTTTAAGCATTTAAATATAAAGGTTAACAAATAAAATGAACTTGTTGTATTAAATGAATTCCAACATGTTTAAAATATTTCGATTAAATGTAATATATATTTCATTTATGTATGCACTAAATAATGTATATGTTTAAAATGTGTAAATATATAAACAATATTTTTCAGTATTTTGTTTATTAATTAATACAATTCTCTTCTCTTCCAATCGGCGTCTTATATAAAACTTGTAATAGAGATCATTTATTGCATAAGAACAAAAAGATTAAATTTTTTTTATTTTTAGTATAAAAACATTATACATTTATATTTATAACTGAATAGTTTCTCAATTATTAAACTAAATATACATGGTTTTATATCTATGTCACATAAGTTACTAAATATGCAACATGCATAATATAATTAGCAGAGACAGGTCTATAGAGCTGTTTATAGAGAGTCTATATTTTTAATGTAACAAAAGTTTAAAATATTGAAGATTTAATTAGAGGTTTTTAAAACGGAATTTCTAAAAGTTTCGATTTAGTTAGCCATCCAAGTTCCTGTGAAACCAAATTATAAAACCTTTTAATTTGCCAGCCTAAAGCATGATATAAATGCAATACAATCGTGTTACATAGGTATACTGTTATTCAAGTATTCGCCCTTGGGGCTTCATTACAAATTTGAAATACATATTGAAGAAGTTGTTATTTTTTTAAATACGTTTGGGGATATGTTCCACAAACAGATCCTTCTTGACAGTTCACAGGTGCTAGTAATTCAACAGAAAATGTATCTTTGAATGTTTCGTCGTTATGCTTATAAATACAAAATAAACAATTAAATTTATGTCGCAAAAAATTGATAATTTGCATACAAAAGTACGCCACCTTGTTAATTGTGCTACTATTTTAATACTCTCACCTCGCTTTGTCATAAATCTTAAGGGTAAAAACGTTTTTTAAAACAGGAGCCAGAATATAATTGAATATATACAGCTAAGTAAGCAGAATATATTGGAGATAGCCTTATTGCTTTATTAGCTTCTGTTTGTAAAGGAACAGAAAACATTTGGACATAACGTTGTTGTTCTACTAAACAAAATATGACCAATGGGAAAAAGTTAGGTTGTTGATGAATTAAGAGAAAAAGCAAAGCTCAGACACTAAGTAAGTAGAGGGTGGTAATAAAACTCCCTCTGTTCTAAGGGATGAGATAAAGCAATGACAGGAACTACAACCAGCTAGATATACGTTATGCAGATTGCCGGGTGCATTTTATTTCGTATCGTCCGCAGTGAGTGCCACATTAGCGCCCTTACTCGCTGAGCCACAGATGCATGACGCTAAGAAGCTTTCGCAGATTTATGTTTGCAGTACGCAGATTCATGTACATTCACAATTGCCTCTCAGAAGCAACGGTTTACTGCAGGGTTCGTGTTTGTTCGGGAGGGTTCGGCAAGTATTTAATTATTTTCTTTTATAATGACACTGTTACTGATACATTCCACCAGAGCCCTCTGCCTGAACCTGATGCTTATGGTAGCCTAAGCCCGAAGAGAAGCCGCACACACTGCCACGGTCCACCGTTTCCTATGTTTCACCCTTTATATTTCCTTTGTTCCTACATACGTGATAATACTTTCTAGGCCTGTAGTTAAAATGAATGAGTGTTTGTATATACAGGGTAAAATATCGATGTTTGCTTCGGGGTGCTGCGTAAGTGAAAACAGTCAGCTGAAAATACGTCACACATCGAGCACGTCCTGACGATGAGTTACTTCAGTGCCTCCGCCTTCAGTACCTGTACTTGTTACATTACCTGGCTGTAACCTTAACACTTTCATATACAATAAGGTGAACAGTTACTTCAGTGCCTCCGGCTTCAGTCCTTGTACTTGTTACATTACCTGGCTGTAACCTTAACACTTTCATATACAATAAGGTGAACAGTTACTTCAGTGCCTCCGCCTTCAGTCCTTGTACTTGTTACATTACCTGGCTATAACCTTAACACTTTCATATACAATAAGGTGAACAGTTACTTC
The DNA here is from genome assembly GCA_036971475.1 of Prosapia bicincta. Taxonomy (NCBI): domain Eukaryota; kingdom Metazoa; phylum Arthropoda; class Insecta; order Hemiptera; family Cercopidae; genus Prosapia; species Prosapia bicincta. Next base: position 212,530,680 of record JBAIZL010000001.1, read on the forward strand.
AGTGCCTCCGCCTTCAGTCCTTGTACTTGTTACATTACCTGGCTGTAACCTTAACACTTTCATATACAATAAGGTGACCAGTTACTTCAGTGCCTCCGCCTTCAGTCCTTGTACTTGTTACATTACCTGGCTATAACCTTAACACTTTCATATACAATAAGGTGAACAGTTACTTCAGTGCCTCCGCCTTCAGTCCCTGTACTTGTTACATTACCTGGCTCTAACCTTAACACTTTCATATACAATAAGGTGAACAGTTACTTCAGTGCCTCCGCCTTCAGTCCTTGTACTTGTTACATTACCTGGCTATAACCTTAACACTTTCATATACAATAAGGTGAACAGTTACTTCAGTGCCTCCGCCTTCAGTCCCTGTACTTGTTACATTACCTGGCTGTAACCTTAACACTTTCATATACAATAAGGTGAACAGTTACTTCAGTGCCTCCGCCTTCAGTCCTTGTACTTGTTACATTACCTGGCTCTAACCTTAACACTTTCATATACAATAAGGTGAACAGTTACTTCAGTGCCTCCGCCTTCAGTCCTTGTACTTGTTACATTACCTGGCTCTAACCTTAACACTTTCATATACAATAAGGTGAACAGTTACTTCTGTGCTTCCGCTTTCAGTACCTGTACTTGTTACATTACCTGGCTCTAACCTTAACACTTTCATATACAATAAGGTGAACAGTTACTTCAGTGCCTCCGCCTTCAGTACCTGTACTTGTTACATTACCTGGCTGTAACCTTAACACTTTCATATACAATAAGGTGAACAGTTACTTCTGTGCTTCCGCTTTCAGTACCTGTACTTGTTACATTACCTGGCTCTAACCTTAAAACTTTCATATACAATAAGGTGAACAGTTACTTCTGTGCTTCCGCTTTCAGTACCTGTACTTGTTACATTACCTGGCTCTAACCTTAACACTTTCATATACAATAAGGTGAACAGTTACTTCAGTGCCTCCGCCTTCAGTACCTGTACTTGTTACATTACCTGGCTGTAACCTTAACACTTTCATATACAATAAGGTGAACAGTTACTTCAGTGCCTCCGCCTTCAGTCCCTGTACTTGTTACATTACCTGGCTCTAACCTTAACACTTTCATATACAATAAGGTGAACAGTTACTTCAGTGCCTCCGCCTTCAGTCCCTGTACTTGTTACATTACCTGGCTATAACCTTAACACTTTCATATACAATGAGGTGAGCAGTTACATCTGTGCTTCCGCTTTCAGTCCCTGTACTTGTTACATTACCTGGCTCTAACCTTAACACTTTCATATACAATAAGGTGAACAGTTACTTCAGTGCCTCCGCCTTCAGTCCTTGTACTTGTTACATTACCTGGCTATAACCTTAACACTTTCATATACAATAAGGTGAACAGTTACTTCAGTGCCTCCGCCTTCAGTCCCTGTACTTGTTACATTACCTGGCTGTAACCTTAACACTTTCATATACAATAAGGTGAACAGTTACTTCAGTGCCTCCGCCTTCAGTCCCTGTACTTGTTACATTACCTGGCTCTAACCTTAACACTTTCATATACAATAAGGTGAACAGTTACTTCAGTGCCTCCGCCTTCAGTCCTTGTACTTGTTACATTACCTGGCTCTAACCTTAACACTTTCATATACAATAAGGTGAACAGTTACTTCTGTGCTTCCGCTTTCAGTACCTGTACTTGTTACATTACCTGGCTGTAACCTTAACACTTTCATATACAATGAGGTGAGCAGTTACTTCTGTGCTTCCGCTTTCAGTACCTGTACTTGTTACATTACCTGGCTCTAACCTTAACACTTTCATATACAATGAGGTGAACAGTTACTTCTGTGCTTCCGCTTTCAGTGCCTGTACTTGTTACATTACCTGGCTGTAACCTTAACACTTTCATATACAATGAGGTGAGCAGTTACTTCTGTGCTTCCGCTTTCAGTACCTGTACTTGTTACATTACCTGGCTCTAACCTTAACACTTTCATATACAATGAGGTGAACAGTTACTTCTGTGCTTCCGCTTTCAGTACCTGTAATTGTTACATTACCTGGCTGTAACCTTAACACTTTCATATACAATGAGGTGAGCAGTTACTTCTGTGCTTCCGCTTTCAGTACCTGTACTTGTTACATTACCTGGCTCTAACCTTAACACTTTCATATACAATGAGGTGAACAGTTACTTCTGTGCTTCCGCTTTCAGTACCTGTACTTGTTACATTACCTGGCTGTAACCTTAACACTTTCATATACAATGAGGTGAGCAGTTACTTCTGTGCTTCCGCTTTCAGTCCTTGTACTTGTTACATTACCTGGCTCTAACCTTAACACTTTCATATACAATGAGGTGAGCAGTTACTTCTGTGCTTCCGCTTTCAGTACCTGTACTTGTTACATTACCTGGCTGTAACCTTAACACTTTCATATACAATGAGGTGAACAGTTACTTCTGTGCTTCCGCTTTCAGTACCTGTACTTGTTACATTACCTGGCTGTAACCTTAACACTTTCATATACAATGAGGTGAGCAGTTACTTCTGTGCTTCCGCTTTCAGTACCTGTACTTGTTACATTACCTGGCTCTAACCTTAACACTTTCATATACAATAAGGTGAACAGTTACTTCTGTGCTTCCGCTTTCAGTACCTGTACTTGTTACATTACCTGGCTCTAACCTTAACACTTTCATATACAATAAGGTGAACAGTTACTTCAGTGCCTCCGCCTTCAGTCCTTGTACTTGTTACATTACCTGGCTATAACCTTAACACTTTCATATACAATAAGGTGAACAGTTACTTCAGTGCCTCCGCCTTCAGTCCCTGTACTTGTTACATTACCTGGCTGTAACCTTAACACTTTCATATACAATAAGGTGAACAGTTACTTCAGTGCCTCCGCCTTCAGTCCCTGTACTTGTTACATTACCTGGCTCTAACCTTAACACTTTCATATACAATGAGGTGAGCAGTTACTTCTGTGCTTCCGCCTTCAATCCCAGTACTTGTTACATTACCTGGCTATAACCTTAACACTTTCATATACAATAAGGTGAACAGTTACTTCAGTGCCTCCGCCTTCAGTCCCTGTACTTGTTACATTACCTGGCTATAACCTTAACACTTTCATATACAATGAGGTGAGCAGTTACATCTGTGCTTCCGCTTTCAGTCCCTGTACTTGTTACATTACCTGGCTGTAACCTTAACACTTTCATATACAATGAGGTGAGCAGTTACTTCTGTGCTTCCGCTTTCAGTCCCTGTACTTGTTACATTACCTGGCTGTAACCTTAACACTTTCATATACAATGAGGTGAGCAGTTACTTCTGTGCTTCCGCTTTCAGTCCTTGTACTTGTTACATTACCTGGCTCTAACCTTAACACTTTCATATACAATGAGGTGAGCAGTTACTTCTGTGCTTCCGCTTTCAGTACCTGTACTTGTTACATTACCTGGCTGTAACCTTAACACTTTCATATACAATGAGGTGAACAGTTACTTCTGTGCTTCCGCTTTCAGTACCTGTACTTGTTACATTACCTGGCTGTAACCTTAACACTTTCATATACAATGAGGTGAGCAGTTACTTCTGTGCTTCCGCTTTCAGTACCTGTACTTGTTACATTACCTGGCTCTAACCTTAACACTTTCATATACAATAAGGTGAACAGTTACTTCTGTGCTTCCGCTTTCAGTACCTGTACTTGTTACATTACCTGGCTCTAACCTTAACACTTTCATATACAATAAGGTGAACAGTTACTTCAGTGCCTCCGCCTTCAGTCCTTGTACTTGTTACATTACCTGGCTATAACCTTAACACTTTCATATACAATAAGGTGAACAGTTACTTCAGTGCCTCCGCCTTCAGTCCCTGTACTTGTTACATTACCTGGCTGTAACCTTAACACTTTCATATACAATAAGGTGAACAGTTACTTCAGTGCCTCCGCCTTCAATCCCAGTACTTGTTACATTACCTGGCTATAACCTTAACACTTTCATATACAATAAGGTGAACAGTTACTTCAGTGCCTCCGCCTTCAGTCCCTGTACTTGTTACATTACCTGGCTATAACCTTAACACTTTCATATACAATGAGGTGAGCAGTTACATCTGTGCTTCCGCTTTCAGTCCCTGTACTTGTTACATTACCTGGCTGTAACCTTAACACTTTCATATACAATGAGGTGAGCAGTTACTTCAGTGCCTCCGCCTTCAGTCCCTGTACTTGTTACATTACCTGGCTGTAACCTTAACACTTTCATATACAATAAGGTGAACAGTTACTTCAGTGCCTTCGCCTTCAGTCCCTGTACTTGTTACATTACCTGGCTATAACCTTAACACTTTCATATACAATGAGGTGAGCAGTTACATCTGTGCTTCCGCTTTCAGTCCCTGTACTTGTTACATTACCTGGCTATAACCTTAACACTTTCATATACAATGAGGTGAGCAGTTACTTCAGTGCCTCCGCCTTCAGTCCCTGTACTTGTTACATTACCTGGCTGTAACCTTAACACTTTCATATACAATAAGGTGAACAGTTACTTCAGTGCCTTCGCCTTCAGTCCCTGTACTTGTTACATTACCTGGCTGTAACCTTAACACTTTCATATACAATAAGGTGAACAGTTACTTCAGTGCCTCCGCCTTCAGTCCTTGTACTTGTTACATTACCTGGCTGTAACCTTAACACTTTCATATACAATAAGGTGAACAGTTACTTCAGTGCCTCCGCCTTCAGTACCTGTACTTGTTACATTACCTGGCTATAACCTTAACACTTTCATATACAATAAGGTGAACAGTTACTTCAGTGCCTCCGCCTTCAGTCCCTGTACTTGTTACATTACCTGGCTATAACCTTAACACTTTCATATACAATAAGGTGAACAGTTACTTCAGTGCCTCCGCCTTCAGTCCCTGTACTTGTTACATTACCTGGCTCTAACCTTAACACTATCATATACAATGAGGTGAACAGTTACTTCTGTGCTTCCGCTTTCAGTACCTGTACTTGTTACATTACCTGGCTGTAACCTTAACACTTTCATATACAATGAGGTGAGCAGTTACTTCTGTGCTTCCGCTTTCAGTACCTGTACTTGTTACATTACCTGGCTGTAACCTTAACACTTTCATATACAATGAGGTGAGCAGTTACTTCTGTGCTTCCGCTTTCAGTCCCTGTACTTGTTACATTACCTGGCTATAACCTTAACACTTTCATATACAATGAGGTGAGCAGTTACGTATGTGCTTCCGCCTTCAGAACCTGTACTTGCTACATTACCTGGCTGCTACTCAGCCAAGCAATATTTTGGGTGTAATATTTTACAGGAAGTGCGTTTTTTGAAAACATTAGGATTTTTTGATTTTCCTAACAATGCAATGCTCATTTTGAGATTTGTTGTAGCATTACTACATGCTAAAATAGTCACCCTTTCCTTACTATGGTTGTAGCCAGGAGCTGCAAGACTCTTACTTGGTAACAATTTATAATTGAGTCCTGTCTCGTCACAGTTAAACAACTGATCACCTGTTATGCTCTCTTTCTCAATAAGTTTCTCTATTTTTTTCTTGAATACTTCTACTTCCTAAAACTTCGGATAAAACGGAATGTTGGATGAGAGAAGGTCGAAAAGCGAGACTCTAAAATATATATATATTATAACATAGAGTACGAGGCTTTAGATTAAATTAAATTAGTTTTTTTTGTTATTCTATTAGAATCTAAAGCCTCAGAAGTCCACCTTTTATCATTGTAATATTAGTCAAGATATCAATCCTGTCCCTGCAAAATAATAAAATAAATTTGGAATAATGTGTAGAGTTAATTGAAGAGAATAAATGCAAGTGATGTTTAAAAATTGATAAGATTGTTAATTCTTTAAATAACGTTGCTAATAAATAACATTTAAAAATAAATTTAATTATATCAAAAGTTAAGTTATAATATATATATATATATATATATATATATATATATATATATATATATATATAGTATATGTATACTATATATACTTATATATAGTATAGCCTATATACTATATAGTAATATATAGTATAAAATATATATATATAAGTATATATATAGTACTATATATATATATAGTATATGTATACTATATATACTTATATATAGTATAGCCTATATACTATATAGTAATATATAGTATAAAATATATATATATAAGTATATATATAGTATACTATATACATATATTAGCACTTTACAATTTAATTCCAACACACAACTGCCTACTATAAATAATACACACAGTCTTCTAAATAAGCCTGAACATGAGAGCACGTAAATAATAGTTCACGACTCGTCAATTTGGAAAGTGAGATGCAAATGAGAGGTTTTGTATAGAGAACACTGGCTGCTCGAGTATAGACGTGTTGCAATCGATTTGTTAAATGCAACGTAAGGAATCGTTTACAGAGAGGAAGTCGAACTGTACGGTTCCGGTCGATTAGCTTCCCGTGACGATATTTGCTTCTGACAGTGAGGCGGCGTGTATGTTATGCGTTCTGCTTCAGCGCGCTGGGATCTTCTTTAGTGGGCTTTAGTCTGGAAGGAAATGAACACTACCCCGGTGGGGGACTCTCTAGCTGCTTAGCCGTGTCCTAAGAGAGCTGCTCTTTTTCAAGGGTTTTATGCTGTATATCTCTTAATTTTTTATTTTTTACAAAGGGGTGTAACGTGTACAATCCCGATGGGGAGTGTGTCTACCTTAAGCACTCGACACCTACCAAAGGACGGTGTGTCCTGCGACGGCCCTACAGCCATCACGCAGATAAAAATTTTGAACAAGCATCGCCGACCGAAGTCGGCCCTTTGCGAACGCTTGCCAAAATCTCCCAGAGAACTAGTCACTGGACTTTATTTTAAAAAAACCTAACTGGCAGAGATTTGACCATTTGGGTACTGTTTTCCGGGGAATGAATTCTTTCTAGGCATCCCAGTTTAATTGCCAGGGTGTCGGAGTGTATAAGAAAATTGTTTATCAAATAAATTTCAACTCAATTTGCAAGTTAGCAAAAAACACCTTTTTTTTATTTATATATCAATTTTCGCTTTAGCACAGATGAATCAATTTTACAAAATTAAACTTCTTACAAAACTACTTCTTTCCATTTACCGAATTTCTTAAACACAATATAAAACTTTTATAAATGAACTTATTATTTATTTCTTAATGGCTTTGCCCTGGCTTAGTTAGTTGAATATTTTAATGTCTTTAAACCCTTTGGTTCCAAATGTAACTCTCTGAAAAATATACTTCATTTTAGCATACATTTACATCCTGAAAACTTAAGTTTTACAGTTAAATTTAAATTTTAGAAAAATACATGAAATTATCCCTGAAAAGAGAAACATATTAACACTTATAATTCCATAAGAATAATAGCCTGTGTAAATTAAGTATATTTTACCAGAATGTTTCACCTATTCAAAATACAAAATTATACCCAATATTTTCCCATATTAGTATTTACAGTTTATACAAAATCTATGGATGTGTAAGTTTCCTGTCCTTAAATAACCCCACATATTTAGAGAACAATTTAGCAAAGATTTACTTCCTGATTTAGCATTAAACATTTCAAACATTTTCGCATTATTCATATAAAAACATTCATGAAATAAAACCCCCGAATATTAACATATAACAATTTATACCGACAATTCACATATTAAACATTAAAAACCATTAAATAGACCTCACCCATTTTAATCAACAAATCTTATTGAGAATATAACCCAAATGGCAACTAATGTCATCAGAAACATTTACCTACTTTTACGCATCATATTTAGATCCTAATTTTAACACGTCATTTGTAAAATCAGCATTTATATATACTTAGAAATCATACTTATTTTAATTATCAATTTCTATTGAAATAATACTTTTTTATTGATATTTGTTTTTGAACAATATTTATTTACTTTCTGTAAAGCTGAGAATTACTTCGACACAAATTGTTATGCCTTCTGACATTTTTTTATACTAATTTGAATTTGTTAATTTCCAACCAGCTTCACTTGCAACCCTTTAAGCTGGGTTAATTTGTATATCTTTTGCTATCCAAAATTAGCTAATGTTTTATTTTCTTATTTTAAAATGCAGACAAACCTAACGTTCTTTAATCATAATTACGGTAACACATAAAGCCTTTAGGCAATTATGTATTAATTTTGACCCCTTTATTTACTATTTATTAGGAATATACTGTGGTTGAATTTAATAATAAATACACAAAAACCTCTTAACCACAAACGTTTCTTTATTTTACCCTTATGTACATTTCAGTTACCAAGTAACCATCCTCAGAAGGTTAACATACAAAGACTGTTAGGTGTGTATTTATTTCCCCTTTATTTGTTTACAAGTAACCTCATTGTTTATCTATACATTCATTTTATTTCAATATACCTTGCGAACAACCGTTTTAATTCATTTTCATATCTAAAAGTTATTAGATTTTAATTTTCTATTTAAATTTTATCTTTCAAATTATTATTGTTTAATTTTAATAAATTTTAAAATAAATTAAAGAATTATTTTTCAATAAACAATAAATCCTCTAATTTTCTTACCCTTATTGCTACTATAATTTTATTAGAAAAAAATAAAATTATAGGAATCTGTTGAGAACAATCTTCACAGTAATTACTCTACCGGGTATTAATAGACAGTTAGGACATAACAATGCTGCAAGACAATACAGCTCCACCAGCAAAACTCTTCAAAGTGCGAGTGACGAGAGCTTCAGTGATAGAAGGGTAGTAGAATAAGGATACACGCAAATAGAAGACAACAAGAGCTAGTATTGTTGTCGGAGATATATTGCAGGCCTTGGTGACAACTTACACTCAGTGTTGGCCACCCTTCACGGGGTGTTGGGTTCCATTATTAGTATCTACGCATTACATAGAACGTTGTCAATGCTTTCCTTTGAGAAATATTGTTTTGTCAAGGAACTAAGACAAGCTCTTCCTTAACACGTCAAGTGGTACTTTTTTGATTTCGATATGAACTAGGGGATTCCACAACTGTCATTTGTTTCTAGTACTGAGGGATCGACTCACAATCTTTATATGCTCACAGTACCAGAGTGATGTCCCTACCTTATCCTTTTGTATGTACGGGATTCTAGACACACACAAAACATAGCATCTGTTAAATGCTACTATTGTGGACTTAGTATTGTTTAAAAACATTGATAATTTCTGTGACGTCATACGTTTACAAACTGCTCCAGTATTCGAAAGGACAAAGTACATCGACAAAGAACTTATTTTGCATTTTAGTTGGTGGAACACGTCACTGTTCTAACCAGGACATTTTGTATTTCAGCATTAACTTGTCGAATGTACGTTAGCTGCGTCCGATTTGAAGACAGCTTACTTCATGGACTACCCTTTAACCCTCTAAAGTCGAGCCGAACTAATGTTTTCATTTAGTCCTTATGTAAAGATCTAGCAGTAGGCTATGTGTAATATTTTGTCTATATAAAAATAAGAACTCCAGGTTTTCCTATAACACTTTTTAACAAAGTCGTGTACAGTTGAATTTTTGGAGTTTAACTTCTTGTGGGACAAAATATAAAGAAAGTTGACGTTGGATTAAATTAGAACATCATTACTTCACATTGTGACGTCAGAATTTACAAGAAATAACAACCAACGAGTTTTGTCCCGAAACATTCCGAGTGCTAAAAGACATATTACCTTACAGATTGTTTGCAGACTATGTTTAAATTATTTCCAAGTGCAATGTAACATTTTGAAGTTAGACACGTAAGTTCTTACCGGTTACATAAATCTCTTCGCAGTTTATTCAAATCAAAATTTAGTTGTTAATTATCTTCATTAAGCTAGTTTACATTTCAACCGAATTTTTAATAACGTTCGCGATTCTATTTTATAATGCAGTTGTTTACATTACATTTCTTCTGGGAGTTATGATGACTGCCAATGACCATATCTCTCCATCTTTGACCACTCCGCTCTTCGTAATTACATCTCACAGCTTACTTTGCCCTGGAAGATTTCTCATTTCCTTTCGTCCAAACTCTGACTTGCTGGAATGACCACTGCCTGACGACTCTTTTCGCCAATCGATCAGACTATTCACTTATATTTCTAAATTTTCATTTCGCCCAACGCATTTTTTTATTATTTCAACTAAAACATAGAATTGTCCGTTTTTGTAAAACCCTATGGTAGGGAGAGCCTCTCGACAAGACTGGAATCCACTTCTGCTTGGATTAGATCTTCCTTCTTATAGTTACCTAGGAACGCCGCTAGATCGAGTTTAGATTTTAGGTAAAAACTGCAAGTATAGTCATGTCATCCCGCTCTTGGCGCTGTCCTACCGTACTGTTTCATTTCACTATCTCCTGATTCTCCATAGAAAGAGTTTATGAGCTTGGCACATGGGCAATCATTCCCGTTTCCTTCACTCGCGGTAGGGATACTAACCGCATGCGAATGTGAGAAGGAGGTAGCTCGCTAGAGATTGGCTATCACGAGGGATGGGCGAGTTTTAGGGACCAGACCCGGGTATAAAATAAATAGAAAAAAAACTGTTTTAGTGCGACTAATTAAAAATAACTTTTGAAATGTAAACTGTAGAATTTTCAAAAATATAAATTATTTCACTGAAATTTTAAAATATAATCATTATTTATTTGTTTTCTAAACAGTCGAAAGTAAGCTTACGTAAAACAAATGTATAAAAATCCTATTCAACCTAAGAAGATCCTAAGAATCCTCTACTTTCCAAAGCTCTGATTTATTATAATTTTAATGGATACACAAAGAGTAGCTTTAATAAACTAAGTAGGCATCACCCCGACATCAAAGAACCTTTTAGTTTTATTTCATCTACATACATTCCCTAAATAGCTTTCTGCGCCATTAAGTTCTCTTTCTTTCAAGGTAAATTAATTTTAACAATGAGCCTGCCATGAACAAGCTTGTAATACGGTCCAACATTAGTGACAAAAATATTAAATTTTAATAACAAAAACTTACTTTTAAACTAAATACTTCTCTTTAATTATAAGCTACTCAATAACGCTTGTGTCTAGTGTATACTAATCTTACAACAGAACTCGAGTAAACGCAGGCGGAAGTATTTTTCGAAGGACACAAAACATGTTTATTTCACGTCTAGCGATATTTCATAAACTGTTAATATAATTATTTTTCTTATAAATTCCCCCAGAGAATTGTAAAATGTTTTATTGTAAAAGGAAACGAGCTTTGGGATTCTAACTTCACGGTTTACTTCAAAGCGTGCCAGGCCTTAGGTGATAATTAGGGTGTTGGAAACCTACAGAAATCTCTCAGAGACTGAACGAAAAGGAAAAAAGAGACGGGTTCTTATTTATTTTAAACCAAATCGTCTCTTTATCCCTCGGTGTGAGGGCTATTATCTGAAACAGTAAAATGGAAATTGTTATTTCAAAAAGATTTAAAGCCAAAGTAATTTGATTGACGTCAGCGCTCCACTAATTCTGCCATCTACCAACTACAAGAGACGAGTATTGCTTGCTGAAACAACTGCTATTCTTGTCTGCGTTTGGCCACAATGAATACTGGAACATCAGCTGAAACCTTATAGTGGGCTAATTCTGAGGACTTAGACACTGGCAACTTTTGACCCATTGAAACCTTGGACCCGGAAGCGGTCCGACCCTGACAAAATATTGTTTTTGTTCACACACCCGATATGAATTGTTCACACAGCCATACACACAATGTTTTAAAGATTACTTCATATTTTGTTATTATTATTGTTTAAGGAATATTTCCTCCTATTATTTTTTTCTCCTGAAGAAATAATCCATTTTTATACTCCCCAGGGTCGGCAGCTCTTACTTTTTACATGTAATACTCTGTCATAAAATTAATGATTGGGGAATGCAATAATAGGCATAGCTAAGTGACACACAAGGAAAGATAATTGCAACATATGTAGGCCTATCTGAGATAATATGTTAGGCCTATCTGAGATAATATGTTAGACCTATCTGAGATAATATGTTAGGCCTATCTGAGATAATATGTTAGGCCTATCTGAGATAATATGTTAGGCCTATCTGAGATAATATGTTAGGCCTATCTGAGATAATATGTTAGGCCTATCTGAGATAATATGTTAGGCCTATCTGAGATAATATGTTAGGCCTATCTGAGATAATATGTTAGGCCTATCTGAGATAATATGTTAGGCCTATCTGAGATAATATGTTAGGCCTATCTGAGATAATATGTTAGGCCTATCTGAGATAATATGTTAGGCCTATCTGAGATAATATGTTAGGCCTATCTGAGATAATATGTTAGGCCTATCTGAGATAATATGTTAGGCCTATCTGAGATAATATGTTAGGCCTATCTGAGATAATATGTTAGGCCTATCTAAGATAATATGTTAGGCCTATCTGAGATAATATGTTAGGCCTATCTGAGATAATATGTTAGGCCTATCTGAGATAATATGTTAGGCCTATCTGAGATAATATGTTAGGCCTATCTGAGATAATATGTTAGGCCTATCTGAGATAATATGTTAGGCCTATCTGAGATAATATGTTAGGCATATCTGAGATAATATGTAGGCCTATCTGAGATAATATGTTAGGCCTATCTGAGATAATATGTTAGGCCTATCTGAGATAATATGTTAGGCCCATCTGAGATAATATGTTAGGCCTATCTGAGATAATATGTTAGGCCTATCTGAGATAATATGTTAACCCTATCTGAGATAATATGTTAGGCCCATCTCAGATAATATGTAGGCCTATCTGAGATAATATGTTAGGCCTATCTGAGATAATATGTTAGGCCTATCTGAGATAATATGTTAGGCCTATCTGAGATAATATGTTAGGCCTATCTGAGATAATATGTTAGGCCCATCTGAGATAATATGTTAGGCCCATCTCAGATAATATGTTAGGCCTATCTGAGATAATATGTTAACCCTATCTGAGATAATATGTTAGGCCTATCTGAGATAATATGTTAGGCCTATCTGAGATAATATGTTAGGCCTATCTGAGATAATATGTTAGGCCTATCTGAGATATTATGTTAACCCTATCTGAGATAATATGTTAGGCCTATCTGAGATAATATGTTAACCCTATCTGAGATAATATGTTAGGCCCATCTCAGATAATATGTTAGGCCTATCTGAGATAATATGTTAGGCCTATCTGAGATAATATGTTAACCCTATCTGAGATAATATGTTAGGCCTATCTGAGATAATATGTTAACCCTATCTGAGATAATATGTTAGGACTATCTGAGATAATATGTTAACCCTATCTGAGATAATATGTTAGGCCCATCTCAGATAATATGTTAGGCCCATCTCAGATAATATGTTAGGCCTATCTGAGATAATATGTTAACCCTATCTGAGATAATATGTTAGGCCTATCTGAGATAATATGTTAACCCTATCTCAGATAATATGTTAACCCTATCTGAGATAATATGTTAGGCCTATCTGAGATAATATGTTAACCCTATCTGAGATAATATGTTAGGCCCATCTCAGATAATATGTTAGGCCCATCTCAGATAATATGTTAGGCCTATCTGAGATAATATGTTAACCCTATCTGAGATAATATGTTAGGCCTATCTGAGATAATATGTTAACCCTATCTGAGATAATATGTTAGGCCCATCTCAGATAATATGTTAGGCCTATCTGAGATAATATGTTAGGCATATCTGAGATAATATGTTAGGCCTATCTGAGATAATATGTTAGGCCTATCTGAGATAATATGTTAGGCCCATCTGAGATAATATGTTAGGCCCATCTCAGATAATATGTTAGGCCTATCTGAGATAATATGTTAACCCTATCTGAGATAATATGTTAGGTTTATCTGAGATAATATATTAGGCATATCTGAGATAATATGTTAGGCCCATCTCAGATAATATGTTAGGCCTATCTGAGATATTATGTTAGCCCTATCTGAGATAATATGTTAGGTTTATCTGAGATAATATATTAGGCATATCTGAGATAATATGTTAGGTCTATCTGAGATAATATGTTAGGCCCATCTGAGATAATATGTTAGGCCCATCTCAGATAATATGTTAGGCCTATCTGAGATAATATGTTAACCCTATCTGAGATAATATGTTAGGTTTATCTGAGATAATATATTAGGCATATCTGAGATAATATGTTAGGTCTATCTGAGATAATATGTTAGGCCTATCTGAGATAATATGTTAGGCCCATCTCAGATAATATGTTAGGCCTATCTGAGATAATATGTTAGGCCTATCTGAGATAATATGTTAGGCCCATCTGAGATAATATGTTAGGCCCATCTCAGATAATATGTTAGGCCTATCTGAGATAATATGTTAACCCTATCTGAGATAATATGTTAGGTTTATCTGAGATAATATATTAGGCATATCTGAGATAATATGTTAGGTCTATCTGAGATAATATGTTAGGCCTATCTGAGATAATATGTTAGGCCCATCTCAGATAATATGTTAGGCCTATCTGAGATAATATGTTAGGCCTATCTGAGATAATATGTTAGGCCTATCTGAGATAATATGTTAGGCCCATCTCAGATAATATGTTAGGCCTATCTGAGATAATATGTTAGGCCCATCTCAGATAATATGTTAGGCCTATCTGAGATAATATGTTAGGCCCATCTCAGATAATATGTTAGGCCTATCTGAGATAATATGTTAGGCCCATCTCAGATAATATGTTAGGCCTATCTGAGATAATATGTTAGCCCTATCTGAGATAATATGTTAGGTTTATCTGAGATAATATATTAGGCATATCTGAGATAATATGTTAGGTCTATCTGAGATAATATGTTAGACCCATCTGAGATAATATGTTAGGTTTATCTGAGATAATATGTTAGGTTTATCTGAGATAATATGTTAGGCCCATCTGAGATAATATGTTAGGCCTATCTGAGATAATATGTTAGGAATATCTGAGATAATATGTTAGGCCTATCTGAGATAATATGTTAGGCCTATCTGACATAATATGTTAGGTTTATCTGAGATAATATGTTAGGCCCATCTGAGATAATATGTTAGGCCTATCTGAGATAATATGTTAGGAATATGTGAGATAATATGTTAGGCCTATCTGAGATAATATGTTAGGCCTATCTGACATAATATGTTAGGCTCATCTGAGATAATATGTTAGGCCTATCTGAGATAATATGTTAGGCCTATCTGAGGTAATATGTTAGGCCCATCTTAGATAATATGTTAGGTTTATCTGAGATAATATGTTAGGCCCATCTGAGATAATATGTTAGGCCCATCTGAGATAATATGTTAGGTTCATCTGAGATAATAAGTTAGGCCCATCTGAGATAATATGTTAGACCTATCTGAGATAATATGTTAGGCCTATCTGAGATAATATGTTAGGCCTACTTGAGATAATATGTTAGGCCCATCTGAGATAATATGTTAGGTCCACCTGAGATAATATGTTAGGCCTATCTAAGGAAATTTTTTCCTTCGAAAAAATCCCTCTGAAACAAATAAATCAAATGCACATTCAGCTGTTTTAACTTACTGAGATAATCACCCCTAACTCGCATCAATATAAACATCCTCAAAACAGATCATTCAAACGTCCTTTAAATCCTTTAACTTCTAGATTCTAGAAATATTAACTGCTTGAGTAATGCAAGAGAAGTACTTTGGTGCATCATCTCCATCCCACCTTACCAACAACTCTTCCTTATACAGGACAGATTCTAGACAACGTCATTTAGTGTGGTAACTTAACCATGGGGTCAAGTTGATTGTTCTACTATGATTCAATAATTACAATTCCCACTGCTAATTTTTGTAGGCTAAATATATTAATTTCATACAAACGTGCGCACACACATACACACATACACACACACATCGCTTCAGGGATACATTTATTATTTCACGCATTACAGAAGACGGTTTATACGTAAGAAAGAACTTCTGGGCTTTTTAGGCCGGTTATTCGCCATCATCCTAGTTATACATAATTCTCGGGCCAAATACTCAAAGGCCGTTGATGGTATTCTTAAACTAAAAACTCTGGATAAAAATATAGACTTTCGTATTTCGTTCCGTGTAAGAAACATCTTGCTTGGCTGAATATTAACAGAGATATGACCGTTTTAAAAAAGTGTTGCATCATGCAAACCTGGAAATGTAAAATCAGGCTATATTTGTATCACTTTAAACGCTTATTACTCCTAAACCGTTTAAGATATCAAACTCAAATTTTCACAAGTTGTTTCATTAATGATTTCCAATCTTCTGGTGTGTATAAAATTTATTTTCTTGCAATATTGGTATTTTGAAAAAAAAGCATTTCTCTATTTTTTTTACTGTTTTCTATAACTATAACGATGAAAAATCACTAAATAAACAAATTGACAAGAATTTACGTCTGATATGTCTGATGGATTGGGAATTTTATATTTGTAGAAATGAAAATACATAACTTATTATTATCGTTATACAGAGTTATTTCTATTGTATTTACCGAAATAAAAATAATTTATTATAATTATTAACTGGTCAAAACTCTTGAACTTTGTAGTCCATTATCTTCGGTGAAACTTAGTTGAACAAAAATATGTAATAATAACCTTTTTTCTTAACAATGTTCAGTAAATAGTGTAACATAACCTACGCGTTTAAAAACAATTGTTTTACAGCATAACTTAAAGCACAAAATCAACTGAAATATGATTTATCATTTATTTTACTTTGATGTGACTCAATTATTTTTTCTGTAAATTAAAACAAAATAACAGTCATGAAGTCTGCAACATATAGTTGCATAAACATATTACTTCAGGGTAGGAGGTAGGGTAGAATTAGGAGGATTATTGACATCAGGATTTCGTACGTAAATATAGACAGACTCTCTATCGGAGAGTTTAGGATGGGTGAAATATTTCACATGTTCTGAAGACATTTGGTTACCGAAATGTGCCAATGCAAGTAACAGTTATATCAATGTTGTGTGAACTTGGCCCCTTCATCTTATGAAAACGCACTAATAGCAACAAACCTGTTATGTGGTAAACAAAAAGCCTAGGCGTTTAAACTCATCGTCCACGATTCATGATAAATACTATTGTCATCAAGTTTAATACTTCATTTCTGAACTTTTTCCTACTATTTTGATATCTGGGGTATGTGTCATTCAAGATATCTAGAACTGTTTAAGAGTTATACGCTCTTAAGGTAATAAGAATAGCCGGAATATTTTTGGAAACAACGAGATGTAGGGTACATTTGAAACCGTCATTATGCTTTAAATTTTTATCACATCAAGATTTGTTTATACTGAATGAAAGAGGAATATCTATATTTTCATTTTTTGTCATCAATGTTAAGGAATATATAACGGGTTTTGAGTAATTGGCTCTATAAATCTAGTATTTTTTTAATTTAGTACTATTTAAAGCATTCATGTGTTTAATAGTTCGACGGACATCCGCTTATAGCAGCACCTGTCAGTACATTGTAACGATAATTTTACTTACACAAAAAGGCCAATAACTGAAGAACAAGGCAAAATTTTGAAAAACTATTGGCACCACGTCAATCTACGTTAAATACTGCTTCAATCTATGTATATAACTCAAAATCCGATTTTTTACTGAAATTTAGGAAAATTTGACGTGTTGCCCCCTTGTTATCTCGCAAAAGTCGAAAATTACTCGTTTTCTCGGGCCTATTACTCAAAGGCCGTTGATGGTATTCTTAAACTAAAAACTCTGGATAAAAATATAGACTTTCGTCTTTCGTTCCGTGTAAGAAACATCTTGCTTGGCTGAATATTAATTCTACCCTACCTCCTACCCTGAAGTTATATGTTTATGCAACTATAGCTGCAGACATCTTGACTGTTATTTTGTTTTAATTTACAGAAAAAATAAATATTGTTTTGATATTGTAAGAAATAGCTTTTTCAAGTTAAACCTCTTATAGCGACGCGTAGCCTGTATAGTTGGCTATAAATATTCGTAGCCTATATAGTTGGCTTTGTAGGCTATATAGATGCTTAGCCTACATAGTTGCTTTCTAGGCTATACAGTTGTGTAGTTTATTTAATTGGCTTAGTAGACTATACAGATGCGTAGCCTATATAGTTGGCTTTGTAGCCTATATAGTTCCGTAGCCTATATAGTTGGCTATACAGATGTTTGGCCTATATAGTTGGATTTATAGCCTATACAGATGCGAAGCCTATATAGTTGGCTATACAGAGACGTAGCCTATATAGTTGACTTTGTAGCCTATACAGATGCGTAGCCTATATAATTGGTTTTGTAGGCTATACAGATGCGTAGCCTTTATGTTTGGCTTAGTACTCCATTCTGCTAACAACTAAAAACACAGATTCAATCAAACTAATGAAATTTGTGTCCTTGAATCACAATCTAAGCAATACAAAATTGATATCAACGTTAAAAAAACCCAAAATATTAGATGTCATGATTTTCTATTGAAAATTTAAGTTGCATAAAACTACATAATGATTTTAAACCATTTTTTTACAAAATGTACAAATTTTCTAAGAATAAAGTTTATTCAGTTATTGGTCTATTTATGCGGCATATCTTCATCTGCTAATAAATGCCTCGATTATTGACTTTTTGACCACAGAACTCTTAAACCAACAGACGTATCAGACTTAAATTTTGGTCAATTTGTTTATTTAGTGATTTTTCATCGTTATAGTTATAAAAAAAAGTAAAAAAAGGAAAGAAATGTTTTTTTTTTCAAAATACCTATATTTCAAGAAAATAAATTTTATACACATCTGAAGATTGGAAATCATTAATGAAACTACTTGTGAAAATTTGAGTTTGATATCTTGAACGGTTTAGAAGTTATACGCGTTTAAAGTGATAAAAATACGGCCTGATTTTACATTTCCAGGATTGCACGATGCAAGCCTTTTTTAAAACAGTCATATCTCTGTTAATATTCAGCCCAACAAGATGTTTCTTACACGGAACGAAAGCCGAAAGTCTATATTTTTATTTAGAGTTTTTAGTTTAAGAATACCATCAACGGCCTTTGAGTAATTGGCCAGAGAAAACGAGTAATTTTCGACTTTTGCGAGATAAGACGGGGTGACCCTTCAAATTTTCCTAAATTTCAATGAAAAATCGGATTGTGAGTTATATACATAGATTGAAGCAGCATTTAACGTAGATTGACGTGGTGCCAATAGTTTTTCAAAATTTTGCCTTGTTCATGAGTTATTGGCATTTTTGTATAAGTAAAATTATCGTTACAATGTACTGAAAGGTGCTGCTGCAAGCGGATTTCCGTTAAACTATTAAACACAAGAATGTTTTAAACAGTAATAAATTATAAAATTACTATATTTATAGAGCCAATAAATCAAAACCCGTTATATATTCCTTAACATTGACAACAGAAAATGAAAATATAGATATTCCTCTTTCATTCAGTATAAAAATATCTTGATGTGATAAAAATTTAAAGAATAATAACGGTTTGAAAAGTACCCTGCATCTCGTTGTTTCCAAATATATTCCGGCTGTTCTTATTACCTTGAGAGCGTATAACTCTTAAACAGTTCTAGATATCGGGAATGACACATACCCCAGATATCAAAATAGTAGGAAAAAGGGCAGAAATGAAGTATTAATAGTATTTATCATCAATCGAGGACGATTTGCTAAAACTCCTAGAGTACTTTGTTTACCACATAACACGTTTGTTGTTATAAGTGCGTATTCATAAAATGAAGGGGCCAAGTTCACACAACATTGATATAACTGTTACTTGCATTATCTCATTTCGATAACCAAATGTTTTCAGAACATGTGAAATATTTCACCCATCCTTTAGGACTCTCCGATAGAGAGTCTTTCTATACTTACGTACGCAATCCTGCAGACGTGATGTCACCATTTCTCTTAATTCTACCCTACCTCCTACCCTGAAGTTATATGTTTATGCAACTATAGCTGCAGACATCTTGACTGTTATTTTGTTTTAATTTACAGAAAAAATAAATATTGTTTTGATATTGTAAGAAATAGCTTTTTCAAATTAAACCTCTTATAGCGACGCGTAGCCTGTATAGTTGGCTATAAATATTCGTAGCCTATATAGTTGGCTTTGTAGGCTATATAGATGCTTAGCCTACATAGTTGCTTTGTAGGCTATACAGTTGTGTAGTTTATATAATTGGCTTAGTAGACTATACAGATGCGTAGCCTATAAAGTTGGCTTTGTAGCCTATATAGTTCCGTAGCCTATATAGTTGGCTATACAGATGTTTAGCCTGTATAGTTGGATTTATAGCCTATACAGATGCGTAGCCTATATAGTTGGCTATACAGAGACGTAGCCTATATAGTTGACTTTGTAGCCTATACAGATGCGTAGCCTATATAGTTGGTTTTGTAGGCTATACAGATGCGTAGCCTTTATGTTTGGCTTAGTACTCCATTCTGCTAACAACTAAAAACACAGATTCAATCAAACTAATAAAATTTGTGTCCTTGAATCACAATCTAAGCAATACAAAATTGATATCAACGTTAAAAAAACCCAAAATATTAGATGTCATGATTTTCTATTGAAAATTTAAGTTGCATAAAACTACATAATGATTTTAAACCATTTTTTTACAAAATGTACAAAATTTTCTAAGAATAAAGTTTATTCAGTTATTGGTCTATTTATGCGGCATATCTTCATCTGCTAATAAAGGCCTCGATTATTGACTTTTTGACCATAGAACTCCTAAACCAACAGACGTATCAGACTTAAATTTTGGTCAATTTGTTTATTTAGTGATTTTTCATCGTTATAGTTATAGGAAAAAGTAAAAAAAGGAAAGAAATGTTTTTTTTTCAAAATACCTATATTTCAAGAAAATAAATTTTATACACATCTGAAGATTGGAAATCATTAATGAAACTACTTGTGAAAATTTGAGTTTGATATCTTGAACGGTTTAGAAGTTATACGCGTTTAAAGTGATAAAAATACGGCCTGATTTTACATTTCCAGGTTTGCACGATGCAAGCCTTTTTTAAAACAGTCATATCTCTGTTAATATTCAGCCCAGTAAGATGTTTCTTACACGGAACGAAAGCCGAAAGTCTATATTTTTATTTAGAGTTTTTAGTTTAAGAATACCATCAACGGCCTTTGAGTAATTGGCCCGAGAAAACGACTAATTTTCGACTTTTGCGAGATAAGAAGGGGTGACCCTTCAAATTTTCCTAAATTTCAATGAAAAATCGGATTGTGAGTTATATACATAGATTGAAGCAGCATTTAACGTAGATTGACGTGGTGCCAATAGTTTTTCAAAATTTTGCCTTGTTCATGAGTTATTGGCATTTTTGTATAAGTAAAATTATCGTTACAATGTACTGAAAGGTGCTGCTGCAAGCGGATTTCCGTTAAACTATTAAACACAAGAATGTTTTAAACAGTAATAAATTATAAAATTACTATATTTATAGAGCAAATAAATCAAAACCCGTTATATATTCCTTAACATTGACAACAGAAAATGAAAATATAGATATTCCTCTTTCATTCAGTATAAAAATATCTTGATGTGATAAAAATTTAAAGAATAATAACGGTTTGAAAAGTACCCTGCATCTCGTTGTTTCCAAATATATTCCGGCTGTTCTTATTACCTTGAGAGCGTATAACTCTTAACAGTTCTAGATATCGGGAATGACACATACCCCAGATATCAAAATAGTAGGAAAAAGGGCAGAAATGAAGTATTAATAGTATTTATCATCAATCGAGGACGATTTGCTAAAACTCCTAGAGTACTTTGTTTACCACATAACACGTTTGTTGTTATAAGTGCGTATTCATAACATGAAGGGGCCAAGTTCACACAACATTGATATAACTGTTACTTGCATTATCTCATTTCAATAACCAAATGTTTTCAGAACATGTGAAATATTTCACCCATCCTTTAGGACTCTCCGATAGAGAGTCTTTCTATACTTACGTACGCAATCCTGCAGACGTGATGTCACCATTTCTCTTAATTCTACCCTACCTCCTACCCTGAAGTTATATGTTTATGCAACTATAGCTGCAGACATCTTGACTGTTATTTTGTTTTAATTTACAGAAAAAATAAATATTGTTTTGATATTGTAAGAAATAGCTTTTTCAAATTAAACCTCTTATAGCGACGCGTAGCCTGTATAGTTGGCTATAAATATTCGTAGCCTATATAGTTGGCTTTGTAGGCTATATAGATGCTTAGCCTACATAGTTGCTTTGTAGGCTATACAGTTGTGTAGTTTATATAATTGGCTTAGTAGACTATACAGATGCGTAGCCTATAAAGTTGGCTTTGTAGCCTATATAGTTCCGTAGCCTATATAGTTGGCTATACAGATGTTTAGCCTGTATAGTTGGATTTATAGCCTATACAGATGCGTAGCCTATATAGTTGGCTATACAGAGACGTAGCCTATATAGTTGACTTTGTAGCCTATACAGATGCGTAGCCTATATAGTTGGTTTTGTAGGCTATACAGATGCGTAGCCTTTATGTTTGGCTTAGTACTCCATTCTGCTAACAACTAAAAACACAGATTCAATCAAACTAATGAAATTTGTGTCCTTGAATCACAATCTAAGCAATACAAAATTGATATCAACGTTAAAAAAACCCAAAATATTAGATGTCATGATTTTCTATTGAAAATTTAAGTTGCATAAAACTACATAATGATTTTAAACCATTTTTTTACAAAATGTACAAAATTTTCTAAGAATAAAGTTTATTCAGTTATTGGTCTATTTATGCGGCATATCTTCATCTGCTAATAAAGGCCTCGATTATTGACTTTTTGACCATAGAACTCCTAAACCAACAGACGTATCAGACTTAAATTTTGGTCAATTTGTTTATTTAGTGATTTTTCATCGTTATAGTTATAGGAAAAAGTAAAAAAAGGAAAGAAATGTTTTTTTTTCAAAATACCTATATTTCAAGAAAATAAATTTTATACACATCTGAAGATTGGAAATCATTAATGAAACTACTTGTGAAAATTTGAGTTTGATATCTTGAACGGTTTAGAAGTTATACGCGTTTAAAGTGATAAAAATACGGCCTGATTTTACATTTCCAGGTTTGCACGATGCAAGCCTTTTTTAAAACAGTCATATCTCTGTTAATATTCAGCCCAGTAAGATGTTTCTTACACGGAACGAAAGCCGAAAGTCTATATTTTTATTTAGAGTTTTTAGTTTAAGAATACCATCAACGGCCTTTGAGTAATTGGCCCGAGAAAACGACTAATTTTCGACTTTTGCGAGATAAGAAGGGGTGACCCTTCAAATTTTCCTAAATTTCAATGAAAAATCGGATTGTGAGTTATATACATAGATTGAAGCAGCATTTAACGTAGATTGACGTGGTGCCAATAGTTTTTCAAAATTTTGCCTTGTTCATGAGTTATTGGCATTTTTGTATAAGTAAAATTATCGTTACAATGTACTGAAAGGTGCTGCTGCAAGCGGATTTCCGTTAAACTATTAAACACAAGAATGTTTTAAACAGTAATAAATTATAAAATTACTATATTTATAGAGACAATAAATCAAAACCCGTTATATATTCCTTAACATTGACAACAGAAAATGAAAATGAAAATATAGATATTCCTCTTTCATTCAGTATAAAAATATCTTGATGTGATACAAATTTAAAGAATAATGACGGTTTGAAAAGTACCCTGCATCTCGTTGTTTCCAAATATATCCCGGCTGTTCTTATTACCTTGAGAGCGTATAACTCTTAAACAGTTCTAGATATCGGGAATGACACATACCCCAGATATCAAAATAGTAGGAAAAAGGGCAGAAATGAAGTATTAATAGTATTTATCATCAATCGAGGACGATTTGCTAAAACTCCTAGAGTACTTTGTTTACCACATAACACGTTTGTTGTTATAAGTGCGTATTCATAAAATGAAGGGGCCAAGTTCACACAACATTGATATAACTGTTACTTGCATTATCTCATTTCGATAACCAAATGTTTTCAGAACATGTGAAATATTTCACCCATCCTTTAGGACTCTCCGATAGAGAGTCTTTCTATACTTACGTACGCAATCCTGCAGACGTGATGTCACCATTTCTCTTAATTCTACCCTACCTCCTACCCTGAAGTTATATGTTTATGCAACTATAGCTGCAGACATCTTGACTGTTATTTTGTTTTAATTTACAGAAAAAATAAATATTGTTTTGATATTGTAAGAAATAGCTTTTTCAAATTAAACCTCTTATAGCGACGCGTAGCCTGTATAGTTGGCTATAAATATTCGTAGCCTATATAGTTGGCTTTGTAGGCTATATAGATGCTTAGCCTACATAGTTGCTTTGTAGGCTATACAGTTGTGTAGTTTATATAATTGGCTTAGTAGACTATACAGATGCGTAGCCTATAAAGTTGGCTTTGTAGCCTATATAGTTCCGTAGCCTATATAGTTGGCTATACAGATGTTTAGCCTGTATAGTTGGATTTATAGCCTATACAGATGCGTAGCCTATATAGTTGGCTATACAGAGACGTAGCCTATATAGTTGACTTTGTAGCCTATACAGATGCGTAGCCTATATAGTTGGTTTTGTAGGCTATACAGATGCGTAGCCTTTATGTTTGGCTTAGTACTCCATTCTGCTAACAACTAAAAACACAGATTCAATCAAACTAATGAAATTTGTGTCCTTGAATCACAATCTAAGCAATACAAAATTGATATCAACGTTAAAAAAACCCAAAATATTAGATGTCATGATTTTCTATTGAAAATTTAAGTTGCATAAAACTACATAATGATTTTAAACCATTTTTTTACAAAATGTACAAAATTTTCTAAGAATAAAGTTTATTCAGTTATTGGTCTATTTATGCGGCATATCTTCATCTGCTAATAAAGGCCTCGATTATTGACTTTTTGACCATAGAACTCCTAAACCAACAGACGTATCAGACTTAAATTTTGGTCAATTTGTTTATTTAGTGATTTTTCATCGTTATAGTTATAGGAAAAAGTAAAAAAAGGAAAGAAATGTTTTTTTTTCAAAATACCTATATTTCAAGAAAATAAATTTTATACACATCTGAAGATTGGAAATCATTAATGAAACTACTTGTGAAAATTTGAGTTTGATATCTTGAACGGTTTAGAAGTTATACGCGTTTAAAGTGATAAAAATACGGCCTGATTTTACATTTCCAGGTTTGCACGATGCAAGCCTTTTTTAAAACAGTCATATCTCTGTTAATATTCAGCCCAACAAGATGTTTCTTACACGGAACGAAAGCCGAAAGTCTATATTTTTATTTAGAGTTTTTAGTTTAAGAATACCATCAACGGCCTTTGAGTAATTGGCCCGAGAAAACGACTAATTTTCGACTTTTGCGAGATAAGAAGGGGTGACCCTTCAAATTTTCCTAAATTTCAATGAAAAATCGGATTGTGAGTTATATACATAGATTGAAGCAGCATTTAACGTAGATTGACGTGGTGCCAATAGTTTTTCAAAATTTTGCCTTGTTCATGAGTTATTGGCATTTTTGTATAAGTAAAATTATCGTTACAATGTACTGAAAGGTGCTGCTGCAAGCGGATTTCCGTTAAACTATTAAACACAAGAATGTTTTAAACAGTAATAAATTATAAAATTACTATATTTATAGAGCCAGTAAATCAAAACCCGTTATATATTCCTTAACATTGACAACAGAAAATGAAAATATAGATATTCCTCTTTCATTCAGTATAAAAATATCTTGATGTGATAAAAATTTAAAGAATAATAACGGTTTGAAAAGTACCCTGCATCTCGTTGTTTCCAAATATATTCCGGCTGTTCTTATTACCTTGAGAGCGTATAACTCTTAAACAGTTCTAGATATCGGGAATGACACATACCCCAGATATCAAAATAGTAGGAAAAAGGGCAGAAATGAAGTATTAATAGTATTTATCATCAATCGAGGACGATTTGCTAAAACTCCTAGAGTACTTTGTTTACCACATAACACGTTTGTTGTTATAAGTGCGTATTCATAAAATGAAGGGGCCAAGTTCACACAACATTGATATAACTGTTACTTGCATTATCTCATTTCGATAACCAAATGTTTTCAGAACATGTGAAATATTTCACCCATCCTTTAGGACTCTCCGATAGAGAGTCTTTCTATACTTACGTACGCAATCCTGCAGACGTGATGTCACCATTTCTCTTAATTCTACCCTACCTCCTACCCTGAAGTTATATGTTTATGCAACTATAGCTGCAGACATCTTGACTGTTATTTTGTTTTAATTTACAGAAAAAATAAATATTGTTTTGATATTGTAAGAAATAGCTTTTTCAAATTAAACCTCTTATAGCGACGCGTAGCCTGTATAGTTGGCTATAAATATTCGTAGCCTATATAGTTGGCTTTGTAGGCTATATAGATGCTTAGCCTACATAGTTGCTTTGTAGGCTATACAGTTGTGTAGTTTATATAATTGGCTTAGTAGACTATACAGATGCGTAGCCTATAAAGTTGGCTTTGTAGCCTATATAGTTCCGTAGCCTATATAGTTGGCTATACAGATGTTTAGCCTGTATAGTTGGATTTATAGCCTATACAGATGCGTAGCCTATATAGTTGGCTATACAGAGACGTAGCCTATATAGTTGACTTTGTAGCCTATACAGATGCGTAGCCTATATAGTTGGTTTTGTAGGCTATACAGATGCGTAGCCTTTATGTTTGGCTTAGTACTCCATTCTGCTAACAACTAAAAACACAGATTCAATCAAACTAATGAAATTTGTGTCCTTGAATCACAATCTAAGCAATACAAAATTGATATCAACGTTAAAAAAACCCAAAATATTAGATGTCATGATTTTCTATTGAAAATTTAAGTTGCATAAAACTACATAATGATTTTAAACCATTTTTTTACAAAATGTACAAAATTTTCTAAGAATAAAGTTTATTCAGTTATTGGTCTATTTATGCGGCATATCTTCATCTGCTAATAAAGGCCTCGATTATTGACTTTTTGACCATAGAACTCCTAAACCAACAGACGTATCAGACTTAAATTTTGGTCAATTTGTTTATTTAGTGATTTTTCATCGTTATAGTTATAGGAAAAAGTAAAAAAAGGAAAGAAATGTTTTTTTTTCAAAATACCTATATTTCAAGAAAATAAATTTTATACACATCTGAAGATTGGAAATCATTAATGAAACTACTTGTGAAAATTTGAGTTTGATATCTTGAACGGTTTAGAAGTTATACGCGTTTAAAGTGATAAAAATACGGCCTGATTTTACATTTCCAGGTTTGCACGATGCAAGCCTTTTTTAAAACAGTCATATCTCTGTTAATATTCAGCCCAACAAGATGTTTCTTACACGGAACGAAAGCCGAAAGTCTATATTTTTATTTAGAGTTTTTAGTTTAAGAATACCATCAACGGCCTTTGAGTAATTGGCCCGAGAAAACGACTAATTTTCGACTTTTGCGAGATAAGAAGGGGTGACCCTTCAAATTTTCCTAAATTTCAATGAAAAATCGGATTGTGAGTTATATACATAGATTGAAGCAGCATTTAACGTAGATTGACGTGGTGCCAATAGTTTTTCAAAATTTTGCCTTGTTCATGAGTTATTGGCATTTTTGTATAAGTAAAATTATCGTTACAATGTACTGAAAGGTGCTGCTGCAAGCGGATTTCCGTTAAACTATTAAACACAAGAATGTTTTAAACAGTAATAAATTATAAAATTACTATATTTATAGAGCCAGTAAATCAAAACCCGTTATATATTCCTTAACATTGACAACAGAAAATGAAAATATAGATATTCCTCTTTCATTCAGTATAAAAATATCTTGATGTGATAAAAATTTAAAGAATAATAACGGTTTGAAAAGTACCCTGCATCTCGTTGTTTCCAAATATATTCCGGCTGTTCTTATTACCTTGAGAGCGTATAACTCTTAAACAGTTCTAGATATCGGGAATGACACATACCCCAGATATCAAAATAGTAGGAAAAAGGGCAGAAATGAAGTATTAATAGTATTTATCATCAATCGAGGACGATTTGCTAAAACTCCTAGAGTACTTTGTTTACCACATAACACGTTTGTTGTTATAAGTGCGTATTCATAACATGAAGGGGCCAAGTTCATACAACATTGATATAACTGTTACTTGCATTATCTCATTTCAATAACCAAATGTTTTCAGAACATGTGAAATATTTCACCCATCCTTTAGGACTCTCCGATAGAGAGTCTTTCTATACTTACGTACGCAATCCTGCAGACGTGATGTCACCATTTCTCTTAATTCTACCCTACCTCCTACCCTGAAGTTATATGTTTATGCAACTATAGCTGCAGACATCTTGACTGTTATTTTGTTTTAATTTACAGAAAAAATAAATATTGTTTTGATATTGTAAGAAATAGCTTTTTCAAATTAAACCTCTTATAGCGACGCGTAGCCTGTATAGTTGGCTATAAATATTCGTAGCCTATATAGTTGGCTTTGTAGTCTATATAGATGCTTAGCCTACATAGTTGCTGTGTAGGCTATACAGTTGTGTAGTTTATATAATTGGCTTAGTAGACTATACAGATGCGTAGCCTATATAGTTGGCTTTGTAGCCTATATAGTTATGTAGCCTATATAGTTGGCTATACAGATGTTTAGCCTGTATAGTTGGATTTATAGCCTATACAGATGCGTAGCCTATATAGTTGGCTATACAGAGACGTAGCCTATATAGTTGACTTTGTAGCCTATACAGATGCGTAGCCTATATAGTTGGTTTTGAGGCTATACAGATGCGTAGCCTTTATGTTTGGCTTAGTACTCCATTCTGCTAACAACTAAAAACACAGATTCAATCAAACTAATGAAATTTGTGTCCTTGAATCACAATCTAAGCAATACAAAATTGATATCAACGTTAAAAAAACCCAAAATATTAGATGTCATGATTTTCTATTGAAAATTTAAGTTGCATAAAACTACATAATGATTTTAAACCATTTTTTTGCAAAATGTACAAATTTTCTAAGAATAAAGTTTATTCAGTTATTGGTCTATTTATGCGGCATATCTTCATCTGCTAATAAAGGCCTCGATTATTGACTTTTTGACCATAGAACTCTTAAACCAACAGACGTATCAGACTTAAATTTTGGTCAATTTGTTTATTTAGTGATTTTTCATCGTTATAGTTATAGGAAAAAGTAAAAAAAGGAAAGAAATGTTTTTTTTTCAAAATACCTATATTTCAAGAAAATAAATTTTATACACATCTGAAGATTGGAAATCATTAATGAAACTACTTGTGAA
The DNA here is from genome assembly GCA_036971475.1 of Prosapia bicincta. Lineage (NCBI taxonomy): Eukaryota > Metazoa > Arthropoda > Insecta > Hemiptera > Cercopidae > Prosapia > Prosapia bicincta. The sequence goes on from JBAIZL010000001.1 coordinate 212,560,240, forward strand.
AATTTGAGTTTGATATCTTGAACGGTTTAGAAGTTATACGCGTTTAAAGTGATAAAAATACGGCCTGATTTTACATTTCCAGGTTTGCACGATGCAAGCCTTTTTTAAAACAGTCATATCTCTGTTAATATTCAGCCCAGCAAGATGTTTCTTACACGGAACGAAAGCCGAAAGTCTATATTTTTATTTAGAGTTTTTAGTTTAAGAATACCATCAACGGCCTTTGAGTAATTGGCCAGAGAAAACGAGTAATTTTCGACTTTTGCGAGATAAGAAGGGGTGACCCTTCAAATTTTCCTAAATTTCAATGAAAAATCGGATTGTGAGTTATATACATAGATTGAAGCAGCATTTAACGTAGATTGACGTGGTGCCAATAGTTTTTCAAAATTTTGCCTTGTTCATGAGTTATTGGCATTTTTGTATAAGTAAAATTATCGTTACAATGTACTGAAAGGTGCTGCTGCAAGCGGATTTCCGTTAAACTATTAAACACAAGAATGTTTTAAACAGTAATAAATTCAAAAATTACTATATTTATAGAGCAAATAAATCAAAACCCGTTATATATTCCTTAACATTGACAACAGAAAATGAAAATATAGATATTCCTCTTTCATTCAGTATAAAAATATCTTGATGTGATAAAAATTTAAAGAATAATAACGGTTTGAAAAGTACCCTGCATCTCGTTGTTTCCAAATATATTCCGGCTGTTCTTATTACCTTGAGAGCGTATAACTCTTAAACAGTTCTAGATATCGGGAATGGCACATACCCCAGATATCAAAATAGTAGGAAAAAGGGCAGAAATGAAGTATTAATAGTATTTATCATCAATCGAGGACGATTTGCTAAAACTCCTAGAGTTCTTTGTTTACCACATAACACGTTTGTTGTTATAAGTGCGTATTCATAAAATGAAGGGGCCAAGTTCACACAACATTGATATAACTGTTACTTGCATTATCTCATTTCGATAACCAAATGTTTTCAGAACATGTGAAATATTTCACCCATCCTTTAGGACTCTCCGATAGAGAGTCTTTCTATACTTACGTACGCAATCCTGCAGACGTGATGTCACCATTTCTCTTAATTCTACCCTACCTCCTACCCTGAAGTTATATGTTTATGCAACTATAGCTGCAGACATCTTGACTGTTATTTTGTTTTAATTTACAGAAAAAATAAATATTGTTTTGATATTGTAAGAAATAGCTTTTTCAAATTAAACCTCTTATAGCGACGCGTAGCCTGTATAGTTGGCTATAAATATTCGTAGCCTATATAGTTGGCTTTGTAGGCTATATAGATGCTTAGCCAACATAGTTGCTTTGTAAGCTATACAGTTGTGTAGTTTATATAATTGGCTTAGTAGACTATACAGATGCGTAGCCTATATAGTTGGCTTTGTAGCCTATATAGTTGGCTATACAGATGTTTAGCCTATATAGTTGGATTTATAGCCTATACAGATGCGTAGCCTATATAGTTGGCTATACAGAGACGTAGCCTATATAGTTGACTTTGTAGCCTATACAGATGCGTAGCCTATATAGTTGGTTTTGTAGGCTATACAGATGCGTAGCCTTTATGTTTGGCTTAGTACTCCATTCTGCTAACTACTAAAAACACAGATTCAATCAAACTAATGAAATTTGTGTCCTTGAATCACAATCTAAGCAATACAAAATTGATATCAACGTTAAAAAAACCCAAAATATTAGATGTCATGATTTTCTATTGAAAATTTAAGTTGCATAAAACTACATAATGATTTTAAACCATTTTTTTACAAAATGTACAAATTTTCTAAGAATAAAGTTTATTCAGTTATTGGTCTATTTATGCGGCATATCTTCATCTGCTAATAAATGCCTCGATTATTGACTTTTTGACCATAGAACTCTTAAACCAACAGACGTATCAGACTTAAATTTTGGTCAATTTGTTTATTTAGTGATTTTTCATCGTTATAGTTATAGAAAAAAGTAAAAAAAGGAAAGAAATGTTTTTTTTTTTTTTCAAAATACCTATATTTCAAGAAAATAAATTTTATACACATCTGAAGATTGGAAATCATTAATGAAACTACTTGTGAAAATTTGAGTTTGATATCTTGAACGGTTTAGAAGTTATACGCGTTTAAAGTGATAAAAATACGGCCTGATTTTACATTTCCAGGATTGCACGATGCAAGCCTTTTTTAAAACAGTCATATCTCTGTTAATATTCAGCCGAACAAGATGTTTCTTACACGGAACGAAAGCCGAAAGTCTATATTTTTATTTAGAGTTTTTAGTTTAAGAATACCATCAACGGCCTTTGAGTAATTGGCCAGAGAAAACGAGTAATTTTCGACTTTTGCGAGATAAGAAGGGGTGACCCTTCAAATTTTCCTAAATTTCAATGAAAAATCGGATTGTGAGTTATATACATAGATTGAAGCAGCATTTAACGTAGATTGACGTGGTGCCAATAGTTTTTCAAAATTTTGCCTTGTTCATGAGTTATTGGCATTTTTGTATAAGTAAAATTATCGTTACAATGTACTGAAAGGTGCTGCTGCAAGCGGATTTCCGTTAAACTATTAAACACAAGAATGTTTTAAACAGTAATAAATTATAAAATTACTATATTTATAGAGCAAATAAATCAAAACCCGTTATATATTCCTTAACATTGACAACAGAAAATGAAAATATAGATATTCCTCTTTCATTCAGTATAAAAATATCTTGATGTGATAAAAATTTAAAGAATAATAACGGTTTGAAAAGTACCCTGCATCTCGTTGTTTCCAAATATATTCCGGCTGTTCTTATTACCTTGAGAGCGTATAACTCTTAAACAGTTCTAGATATCGGGAATGGCACATACCCCAGATATCAAAATAGTAGGAAAAAGGGCAGAAATGAAGTATTAATAGTATTTATCATCAATCGAGGACGATTTGCTAAAACTCCTAGAGTTCTTTGTTTACCACATAACACGTTTGTTGTTATAAGTGCGTATTCATAAAATGAAGGGGCCAAGCTCACACAACATTGATATAACTGTTACTTGCATTATCTCATTTCGATAACCAAATGTTTTCAGAACATGTGAAATATTTCACCCATCCTTTAGGACTCTCCGATAGAGAGTCTTTCTATACTTACGTACGCAATCCTGCAGACGTGATGTCACCATTTCTCTTAATTCTACCCTACCTCCTACCCTGAAGTTATATGTTTATGCAACTATAGCTGCAGACATCTTGACTGTTATTTTGTTTTAATTTACAGAAAAAATAAATATTGTTTTGATATTGTAAGAAATAGCTTTTTCAAATTAAACCCCTTATAGCGACGCGTAGCCTGTATAGTTGGCTATAAATATTCGTAGCCTATATAGTTGGCTTTGTAGGCTATATAGATGCTTAGCCTACATAGTTGCTTTGTAAGCTATACAGTTGTGTAGTTTATATAATTGGCTTAGTAGACTATACAGATGCGTAGCCTATATAGTTGGCTTTGTAGCCTATATAGTTGGCTATACAGATGTTTAGCCTATATAGTTGGATTTATAGCCTATACAGATGCGTAGCCTATATAGTTGGCTATACAGAGACGTAGCCTATATAGTTGACTTTGTAGCCTATACAGATGCGTAGCCTATATAGTTGGTTTTGTAGGCTATACAGATGCGTAGCCTTTATGTTTGGCTTAGTACTCCATTCTGCTAACAACTAAAAACACAGATTCAATCAAACTAATGAAATTTGTGTCCTTGAATCACAATCTAAGCAATACAAAATTGATATCAAGGTTAAAAAAACCCAAAATATTAGATGTCATGATTTTCTATTGAAAATTTAAGTTGCATAAAACTACATAATGATTTTAAACCATTTTTTTACAAAATGTACAAATTTTCTAAGAATAAAGTTTATTCAGTTATTGGTCTATTTATGCGGCATATCTTCATCTGCTAATAAATGCCTCGATTATTGACTTTTTGACCATAGAACTCTTAAACCAACAGACGTATCAGACTTAAATTTTGGTCAATTTGTTTATTTAGTGATTTTTCATCGTTATAGTTATAGAAAAAAGTAAAAAAAGGAAAGAAATGTTTTTTTTTTTTCAAAATACCTATATTTCAAGAAAATAAATTTTATACACATCTGAAGATTGGATCTCATTAATGAAACTACTTGTGAAAATTTGAGTTTGATATCTTGAACGGTTTAGAAGTTATACGCGTTTAAAGTGATAAAAATACGGCCTGATTTTACATTTCCAGGATTGCACGATGCAAGCCTTTTTTAAAACAGTCATATCTCTGTTAATATTCAGCCCAACAAGATGTTTCTTACACGGAACGAAAGCCGAAAGTCTATATTTTTATTTAGAGTTTTTAGTTTAAGAATACCATCAACGGCCTTTGAGTAATTGGCCAGAGAAAACGAGTAATTTTCGACTTTTGCGAGATAAGAAGGGGTGACCCTTCAAATTTTCCTAAATTTCAATGAAAAATCGGATTGTGAGTTATATACATAGATTGAAGCAGCATTTAACGTAGATTGACGTGGTGCCAATAGTTTTTCAAAATTTTGCCTTGTTCATGAGTTATTGGCATTTTTGTATAAGTAAAATTATCGTTACAATGTACTGAAAGGTGCTGCTGCAAGCGGATTTCCGTTAAACTATTAAACACAAGAATGTTTTAAACAGTAATAAATTATAAAATTACTATATTTATAGAGCAAATAAATCAAAACCCGTTATATATTCCTTAACATTGACAACAGAAAATGAAAATATAGATATTCCTCTTTCATTCAGTATAAAAATATCTTGATGTGATAAAAATTTAAAGAATAATAACGGTTTGAAAAGTACCCTGCATCACGTTGTTTCCAAATATATTCCGGCTGTTCTTATTACCTTGAGAGCGTATAACTCTTAAACAGTTCTAGATATCGGGAATGGCACATACCCCAGATATCAAAATAGTAGGAAAAAGGGCAGAAATGAAGTATTAATAGTATTTATCATCAATCGAGGACGATTTGCTAAAACTCCTAGAGTTCTTTGTTTACCACATAACACGTTTGTTGTTATAAGTGCGTATTCATAAAATGAAGGGGCCAAGCTCACACAACATTGATATAACTGTTACTTGCATTATCTCATTTCGATAACCAAATGTTTTCAGAACATGTGAAATATTTCACCCATCCTTTAGGACTCTCCGATAGAGAGTCTTTCTATACTTACGTACGCAATCCTGCAGACGTGATGTCACCATTTCTCTTAATTCTACCCTACCTCCTACCCTGAAGTTATATGTTTATGCAACTATAGCTGCAGACATCTTGACTGTTATTTTGTTTTAATTTACAGAAAAAATAAATATTGTTTTGATATTGTAAGAAATAGCTTTTTCAAATTAAACCCCTTATAGCGACGCGTAGCCTGTATAGTTGGCTATAAATATTCGTAGCCTATATAGTTGGCTTTGTAGGCTATATAGATGCTTAGCCTACATAGTTGCTTTGTAAGCTATACAGTTGTGTAGTTTATATAATTGGCTTAGTAGACTATACAGATGCGTAGCCTATATAGTTGGCTTTGTAGCCTATATAGTTGGCTATACAGATGTTTAGCCTATATAGTTGGATTTATAGCCTATACAGATGCGTAGCCTATATAGTTGGCTATACAGAGACGTAGCCTATATAGTTGACTTTGTAGCCTATACAGATGCGTAGCCTATATAGTTGGTTTTGTAGGCTATACAGATGCGTAGCCTTTATGTTTGGCTTAGTACTCCATTCTGCTAACAACTAAAAACACAGATTCAATCAAACTAATGAAATTTGTGTCCTTGAATCACAATCTAAGCAATACAAAATTGATATCAAGGTTAAAAAAACCCAAAATATTAGATGTCATGATTTTCTATTGAAAATTTAAGTTGCATAAAACTACATAATGATTTTAAACCATTTTTTTACAAAATGTACAAATTTTCTAAGAATAAAGTTTATTCAGTTATTGGTCTATTTATGCGGCATATCTTCATCTGCTAATAAATGCCTCGATTATTGACTTTTTGACCATAGAACTCTTAAACCAACAGACGTATCAGACTTAAATTTTGGTCAATTTGTTTATTTAGTGATTTTTCATCGTTATAGTTATAGAAAAAAGTAAAAAAAGGAAAGAAATGTTTTTTTTTTTCAAAATACCTATATTTCAAGAAAATAAATTTTATACACATCTGAAGATTGGATCTCATTAATGAAACTACTTGTGAAAATTTGAGTTTGATATCTTGAACGGTTTAGAAGTTATACGCGTTTAAAGTGATAAAAATACGGCCTGATTTTACATTTCCAGGATTGCACGATGCAAGCCTTTTTTAAAACAGTCATATCTCTGTTAATATTCAGCCCAACAAGATGTTTCTTACACGGAACGAAAGCCGAAAGTCTATATTTTTATTTAGAGTTTTTAGTTTAAGAATACCATCAACGGCCTTTGAGTAATTGGCCAGAGAAAACGAGTAATTTTCGACTTTTGCGAGATAAGAAGGGGTGACCCTTCAAATTTTCCTAAATTTCAATGAAAAATCGGATTGTGAGTTATATACATAGATTGAAGCAGCATTTAACGTAGATTGACGTGGTGCCAATAGTTTTTCAAAATTTTGCCTTGTTCATGAGTTATTGGCATTTTTGTATAAGTAAAATTATCGTTACAATGTACCGAAAGGTGCTGCTGCAAGCGGATTTCCGTTAAACTATTAAACACAAGAATGTTTTAAACAGTAATAAATTATAAAATTACTATATTTATAGAGCCAATAAATCAAAACCCGTTATATATTCCTTAACATTGACAACATAAAATGAAAATATAGATATTCCTCTTTCATTCAGTATAAAAATATCTTGATGTGATAAAAATTTAAAGAATAATAACGGTTTGAAAAGTACCCTGCATCTCGTTGTTTCCAAATATATTCCGGCTGTTCTTATTACCTTGAGAGCGTATAACTCTTAAACAGTTCTAGATATCGGGAATGACACATACCCCAGATATCAAAATAGTAGGAAAAAGGGCAGAAATGAAGTATTAATAGTATTTATCATCAATCGAGGACGATTTGCTAAAACTCCTAGAGTTCTTTGTTTACCACATAACACGTTTGTTGTTATAAGTGCGTATTCATAAAATGAAGGGGCCAAGTTCACACAACATTGATATAACTGTTACTTGCATTATCTCATTTCGATAACCAAATGTTTTCAGAACATGTGAAATATTTCACCCATCCTTTAGGACTCTCCGATAGAGAGTCGTTCTATACTTACGTACGCAATCCTGCAGACGTGATGTCACCATTTCTCTTAACAGAGATATGACTGCTTTAAAAAAGGCCTGCCCCATGCAAACCTGGAAATGTAAAATCATTCTGTATTTTTATCACTTTAAACGATTTTTACTCCTAAACCGTTTAAGATATCAAACTCAAATTTTCACAAGTTGTTTCATTAATGATTTCCAATCTTCTGGTGTGTATAAAATTTATTTTCTTGCAATATTGGTATTTTGAAAAAAAAGCATTTCTCTATTTTTTTACTGTTTTCTATAACTATAACGATGAAAAATCACTAAATAAACAAATTGACAAGAATTTACGTCTGATATGTCTGATGGATTGGGAATTTTATATTTGTAGAAATGAAAATACATAACTTATTATTATCGTTATACAGAGTTATTTCTATTGTATTTACCGAAATAAAAATAATTTATTATAATTATTAACTGGTCAAAACTCTTGAACTTTGTAGTCCATTATCTTCGGTGAAACTTAGTTGAACAAAAATATGTAATAATAACCTTTTTTCTTAACAATGTTCAGTAAATAGTGTAACATAACCTACGCGTTTAAAAACAATTGTTTTACAGCATAACTTAAAGCACAAAATCAACTGAAATATGATTTATCATTTATTTTACTTTGATGTGATTCATACTGACGGAAATTATACTGACGCGAAATTGTTATATCCTTCCAATAAATGTATGTAGGCGTCGCTATAAGCGGTTTCACTTGAAAAAGCTATTTCTTACAATATCAAAACAATATTTATTTGTATAGCAACAAACCTGTTATGTGGTAAACAAGCCAGGAGTTTTAAAAACGTATTAGAATCCGCGGTGTTACGGCTATAATAACAGATAAACGAAATAACATTTTGAATTGTTTTTGCCGCACTCACATGCGTTGAAGCAACAGCTATTAGGCTTAAGCTCAACGGCAGCACAACAACACTTGTATCAGCGTACCAACCCCCGGGTTCTGTTGATTACACTCGCGATTTAGAAGTCCTTCTAACGACCTCCAGTAGGGTAATAATCGCCGGGGACCTTAATTCTAAACACACATGCTGGGGCTGTAAGTCTACAAACAAAGGAGGCCGGCAACTCCAAACCTTCTTACAAAACACAACAGCTACGCTGGCCCCTCCTGTACCAACACACCACAGCACTTACCACACGGAAGACATTTTTGATATTGCGAGCGGTCTGCTAGTGTCGACTTCACTGCAACTTCACGTCGATAGAGATCTGAATGGCGGTTTCTGGAAGCCCTGCTCGCAGAGAGTTAAGGAAGGTGCTGAACTACAGACTGGCTGACTGGGAGTTATTCCAGTCCCAACTGGACAGCACTCTACCTGCCATCCTAAATGTCGACTCACCACTGGAGATAGACAAAGCCGTCGGTAGCCTTACGACGGCAATACGTACTGCGATTACTAACGCGGTACCAGTTAAATGTCAGCCCAGACACCATGTACACATACTACATCTAATCACCCGGCGAAATAGGATCCGGCGGGCATTGAAACACGGGGTAAACAGAGGCGTTCCACACACAACTCTTAACAGCTTGAAGCAGCAAATTAGGCGGGAACTAATTCACTACAAAGTCGATGGCTTCCAAACGGAAATGGCTACCTTAAACACAACAGACACACCCATCTGGCCGATAGTTAAACACTTCACGCGAGAACGTTGCGCACCTCGGCCCGAATGGGCAGGTGGGCGACCCGGTCGACAAATTAACTTATTTGCTGACACGCTTGAGAGCACGTTCCAACCAGCTGATGCAGCCGTCACATATAGAGTAGATTTAGAAACATCATAGTTTGCCTACTGCCCTACATTAGAGCCAAACACTGACACTACAATCACAGAGATAAATTGGGCAATCTCACTAACAAACTCCAAGGAAAGCACCTGGACCAGATACCATCACCAACACAACGCTGAAAAACCTCACGAAGAAAGCTATCACTTATCTCTCAAGTGCTTGCCGGACGCTTGGGAGGAGGCCAAGATCTTGGTCTTCCCCAAACCGGGAAAGAAACACAGCAAATCTGACTTACAAACTGATAAGCTTGTTGAATACAATGGTTAACATATTTGAACAAATCCTTCTCAAACTTATCAACAAGCATATCCACACACAACGTACTGAGGCCAGAGCAATTTGGCTTTAGGACAAAACACTCGGCCACGCATCAGCTGATGAGAGTGGTGGAGCATGCAACCAAGGGGTTCAACAACTGGGGTAGTCTTCCTGAACATTGAGAAGGCCTTTTACCGGGTCTGGCACAACGCGCTCTTAGAAAACTACGACACCAATACCTTTCCAACCGCAAGTTTAGGGTTGAAGCAGATCAAACTCTACACTATGGACTAAACGGGCCGGAGTCCCTCTGAGCTCAATTATTAGGCCTGTACTGTTCAACATCTACATCAACGACATACCGACACACACAAGGAGCCATATTTTCAGATGACACCGCGTTATCCGCTCAGTCATGGCAAGCACATTTAATACACTTCAATTTACAGGACTACCTTAAAGCACTAAAATCGTGGCTGAGCCACTGGAGAGTTAAGGTGAACGTTACCAAGTGCCAGCCTCTGCTTCTCTCCAAACGTAGGACACACCAACTCAACATACCACTAAAACTATTAGGCGAGGACATTCACTGGGGGAACCAGGTCAAATATCTGGGAGTCATACTCGACAGAGGCCTGACTTGGGACCCTCACATTACCAACACGTTAAAAAAAGCAAAAATTAGATTAACACAAGTATATCCTATGCTTAACAGAACGAGCCCACTTTCACTACAGGCGGCCACTACTATATACGTATCTATGTTGCGCAGCATACTCACTTACGCTTCACCCGTCTGGGGCCATGGAGGCAACTCACGCACACTCAGACTCCAGTTATTCCAAAATAAGGTTTTTCGAATAATCACGAAGGCACCTAAATGTACAAGATTACTACTGCTTCTCACTGACTTGAAAGTGCCTTTCATCTAACAACACCTCCGACACTTAGCAACAAGGTTCTACAAACAGGTTCACGCGCATACAACATCCACACTCATTTCCTCACTGGGTAGATACGACCACACCCACGTCACACACAGACGGCTGCTGTCCCTACCGACCGCCTAGCTCTAACCATAATGCAAAACATTAAATATATACATACTAATAGATTCTGCTTCACATTTGTATTCCGGGTGTCGCAGGGGCACAACCCAACGGTCGCGGCTTAGTCCCAACGGAAGTACTAATTTTTATTGCATGCCTTTTCAGTTTCTAGTAGGCAGCAGAAGAAGAGGTGCATGTCATTCCTGCCATAGACTCACTAACAAGGTATTAGCAAGGTAATAACTCTCCTTATTCCTTAGCATAAAGTGGTCCAAGCCCCCAGGATTCCTGCAAGATCTGTCGCGAGGTTTGTCCTGGCAGGGTTTATAATCCCGCTCTTAGCGCGACACTTACCTTTCACTATCTCCTGATTCTCCATGGAAAGAACGTATGAACTTGGGCGAACAATACCGTACTTAATTAGTGTTAAAATTTAGGAGATAGAAAATTTGAAAAATTCAACGTTTACTATCCCTCAATAAAATAATTGCTCGGTTTAGGATTAACTTAGCATTTATTATTAGGATTAAAGTTAAAGATAGATTAATAATAACAATTTTAAGGATCCTATTTAATCAAAAATTAATATATTGTACCACACATTAATGTCCATACAGACATGTTTATATCAGCGAAAACATTGTAATCGTATCAGATATAACCTGTCTGTACCAACTAAATGCTAGGTTTATCATAAAACATCGAAAACCAATTATCTAATCTCGAAGGTCAATAGTAAATAGGTTTAATCAGTCATTAGCTCTTGTCGATTAATAACAACATGGCTTGGATGAGGCGGTGACCTGTGTGAATAGTTAGCATGACTTTCACGGCCTCGGATAAATAGTCTATTAATTTCTTGTACGTTAAATTTAAAAAAATTAGTTTTGGTAATTTTTTGGTTCGTAGGGCTCGGTGTAGGGGGGGTCCAGGAACGCTGGCGTACATTACTAGATCTATGAGATACCAAGCAACTCCAAAACTGCAATGCCTAATAGCTTGACTCGTTTGAGATTAAACATACACAGAAGGTTTTTACATTATTTATTAAAGGAACTGTTTTCCTTCCTTAAGGATTAACATTGAGGGAAGGTATCACTGCATCGAAGGAAACACAGCTGGTACTTGCACGAAACAAGGTAAAGCTGTTTAGGTAAAATAATGAAACATCTCCCTTTGTTGTTAAGGATTAACATTGAGCGATGTGAGAAGGTATCACTGCATCGAAGGAAACACAGCTGGTACTTGCACGAAACAAGGTAAAGCTGTTTAGGTAAAATAATGAAACATCTCCCTTTGTTGTTAAGGATTAACATTGAGCGATGTGAGAAGGTATCACTGCATCGAAGGAAACACAGCTGGTACTTGCACGAAACAAGGTAAAGCTGTTTAGGTAAAATCATGAAACATCTCCCTTTGTTGTTAAGGATTAACATTGAGCGATGTGAGAAGGTATCACTGCATCGAAGGAAACACAGCTGGTACTTGCACGAAACAAGGTAAAGCTGTTTAGGTAAAATAATGAAACATCTCCCTTTGTTGTTAAGGATTAACATTGAGCGATGTGAGAAGGTATCACTGCATCGAAGGAAACACAGCTGGTACTTGCACGAAACAAGGTAAAGCTGTTTAGGTGAAATCATGAAACATCTCCCTTTGTTGTTAAGGATTAACATTGAGCGATGTGAGAAGGTATCACTGCATCGAAGGAAACACAGCTGGTACTTGCACGAAACAAGGTAAAGCTGTTTAGGTAAAATAATGAAACATCTCCCTTTGTTGTTAAGGATTAACATTGAGCGATGTGAGAAGGTATCACTGCATCGAAGGAAACACAGCTGGTACTTGCACGAAACAAGGTAAAGCTGTTTAGGTAAAATAATGAAACATCTCCCTTTGTTGTTAAGGATTAACATTGAGCGATGTGAGAAGGTATCACTGCATCGAAGGAAACACAGCTGGTACTTGCACGAAACAAGGTAAAGCTGTTTAGGTAAAATAATGAAACATCTCCCTTTGTTGTTAAGGATTAACATTGAGCGATGTGAGAAGGTATCACTGCATCGAAGGAAACACAGCTGGTACTTGCACGAAACAAGGTAAAGCTGTTTAGGTAAAATAATGAAACATCTCCCTTTGTTGTTAAGGATTAACATTGAGCGATGTGAGAAGGTATCACTGCATCGAAGGAAACACAGCTGGTACTTGCACGAAACAAGGTAAAGCTGTTTAGGTAAAATCATGAAACATCTCCCTTTGTTGTTAAGGATTAACATTGAGCGATGTGAGAAGGTATCACTGCATCGAAGGAAACACAGCTGGTACTTGCACGAAACAAGGTAAAGCTGTTTAGGTAAAATAATGAAACATCTCCCTTTGTTGTTAAGGATTAACATTGAGCGATGTGAGAACGTATCACTGCATCGAAGGAAACACAGCTGGTACTTGCACGAAACAAGGTAAAGCTGTTTAGGTGAAATCATGAAACATCTCCCTTTGTTGTTAAGGATTAACATTGAGCGATGTGAGAAGGTATCACTGCATCGAAGGAAACACAGCTGGTACTTGCACGAAACAAGGTAAAGCTGTTTAGGTAAAATAATGAAACATCTCCCTTTGTTGTTAAGGATTAACATTGAACGATGTGAGAAGGTATCACTGCATCGAAGGAAACACAGCTGGTACTTGCACGAAACAAGGTAAAGCTGTTTAGGTAAAATCATGAAACATCTCCCTTTGTTGTTAAGGATTAACATTGAGCGATGTGAGAAGGTATCACTGCATCGAAGGAAACACAGCTGGTACTTGCACGAAACAAGGTAAAGCTGTTTAGGTAAAATAATGAAACATCTCCCTTTGTTGTTAAGGATTAACATTGAGCGATGTGAGAAGGTATCACTGCATCGAAGGAAACACAGCTGGTACTTGCACGAAACAAGGTAAAGCTGTTTAGGTAAAATAATGAAACATCTCCCTTTGCTGTTAAGGATTAACATTGAGCGATGTGAGAAGGTATCACTGCATCGAAGGAAACACAGCTGGTACTTGCACGAAACAAGGTAAAGCTGTTTAGGTAAAATAATGAAACATCTCCCTTTGTTGTTAAGGATTAACATTGAGCGATGTGAGAAGGTATCACTGCATCGAAGGAAACACAGCTGGTACTTGCACGAAACAAGGTAAAGCTGTTTAGGTAAAATAATGAAACCTCTCCCTTTACATGACATTACATCTCCCTTTACATGACATTACATCTCCCTTTACTACCCTGTTGTATTCAGTGCAGAAAACAAATTGGTCTATTCCTAAAATAGATCAAAATGGTAGGTTATGAAAGAAGTCTTTAAAAAATTCTGTTTTGGTGCACTAGTAGTCGATGGTAGCTAGTGACGTCACTGATAGAGTAACTTTAAAAAAATGTCAATAGTTCAGTAGAGAAAATGTTACCGTACAAAGAACTACTACTGCCACTGAAATCGCAAAGGCGACGGGTCAGCTAATACGTCAGGCATTGGGTGTGATGGGTCAGGGAAATACGTCAACACCGAATTTAGTTTTAAGATTAAGTAAAGGTATATTTTACATTAGCGCGACAAGTGGCGGTTTCGCCCGCACTCGTTTAAATTGTCACTATATGTTAATTTAACAAATTTTTTTAAAAACTAATAATTGATAATGATTATGGAATGGGAATACAAACTTATAATAGCGTATTATTTATTAAATAAATGTCTAACTGTTGTTTTTATTTTTATTATACAGTAACGTCAGATATTTATGTAGATGTATAATATTACATTCTGTTGTTTTCATCATTCATACTTACAATGATTCTCTAAAACAAAATTGAAACGTATTATAGGGCTATAAATATTGTAGTTTTAATTAGTATCTGACTGATTAAGAATGCAAAATTTATCTGAAATTTTCGAAAATATTTTATTATTACAATAAATATTGCATTTAAAACTATGTGGTATAATATTTATATTTAATCGGTAATGATTAAAAATTTCCAAAATTATGTAATTAATAAACGTAGGCCTGCAATACGCTAAGCTTCTCTGCAAGGTATATTTGTTGTTTTCTTCTGTCCCAGATAATATTGCTAAATGTTTTAAAGAACTTACTAGAAAAACCTACGTATCAAAAATTCAATAAATATTGCCAGATCTTTACAACTCAAAGTTTGTTAGTATCGATATTTAAAACAGATTTAAAATATACATAAATAATGCATAAAATTATTTGTAATTTGTTTTTTAAATAATTAAAAATTTACACATGACCAAAACAATAGAAAAATATATAAAACTTTACGTGAGCCCCACTATCATTGAATCTAAACATCTGGTGCTCACATGTTTTCTTGAGGGAAGCTATACTAATTATAGGACAGGCATAGTCTCTGAAATTATACTTTCCCTGTGCAATTCATTTGGGACTTGTATAGCTTCTACGGATTTTTGCAAGTTTCAACCTTTAAATCAACATTTTACAAAACCCTTTCTTACTTTGCTCCTATGGTATTAACGGAATGTACCCTGAAGATTCCAAGTCTGCATTACATAGCTTCGATTCTATGTTGATTATCAGTCACTCACTCAGGACAACGGTTCTTATATACAAAGATATCGATAGATGACAAGTGCATGGATACAATAGTATGCTTGTGTCTAACACTATATCTACGTAAAAAAAGATTATAATCCTTAACAAGTATCTCCCATCAGACAATAATACGCACTGAGCTACGTCTCACAGGATAATCATATTGTTTAATCATAAATACTACGTAAGCTTGAACATTTCAGTTAATGACATTTTCATGTAGAATGTTTAACTTGAAGAAGAATATTTCGACGAAGGATTTGGATGAAAAACAAATTAATAAGTTTAAATTACACTAAAATTTATTAGTTTGCAGATAAGGTAATTAGATAATTTGCACACTATTTTATCACGTATTTAGTTGTTTAACATATTATTCGATTCCTTCTGTTACCTCACGTTCTCTTGATACATAGGCCTATATATCTTGCATAGATTTTCAGTCGTTAATAAAATACATATTATTCATCGAATCAAGTTTAAATAGATTTGTTTCTTACAGTGGATGACAAATGATGTTAATGCAGTTTTTTCAAATGTTTATCTAATCATATAATTATAAACATTTAAGGGGTCTAGGTCAGATCCGTACTGAGTTTATTTATGTTTGAAGACGATTTGGCAATGAGTCAAACGTTTTGGAAATGTTTTTGTCAAAGATGTATATGAATTTGTCTTATGTCCCCATCTGGTTTTCGTCAAAACCTCTATTGTATAACCTTAAATTGTTGACATGGCTACTACACAATATCATAGATAATGCTCCAGGAATAAAAATGAATGAAAAGAATAAAATAAACAAACAAACTGGATTAACGGCATCGAACCTTGCTTCACTAATGGACAATGCGAAAGGAAAGCGAAGAGAAACTACAACACAATGCAAGCGAAAAAAAGAAAGCGTATAAATACTAACGAAAATAAGAGCCCAACACCATATATAGGGAGGAAAATGCAAAGTTACAAGAACTTTCACTTTCTATTTGCCTCATAATCTATTTTGCCACTTATTATTGTCATTCTGGCATATAGGACTTTATAAACATCCTTTACTTTACAAGACAATACATTTAGACAAGACAATACAAGGCAACATTTACAATACAACACCACAATAATAGACTAACTATGGCCCAAAGTACAAAAAAACACTATAAAATTAACACTACAGACAGGGAAAACAAATACATCACATTACCATTCATAAACAAAACAACAAACAAAATAGCCCGCAAATTTCCAAAAACAGGATACAAAATAGCATACAAAACTAATAACAAGTTACAATACAAAATACAACAAAACACCAACAACAAGGATAAACTATAAGCGCCGGGCGTATACAAACTGAACTGCGACGAATGTAACAAGTTCTACATTGGAAAAAAAGGTCGCAGCTTTAAACAAAGAGTCGAAGAACACAAACAGAACACCAACTCAACATGTTACAACCACATAAAAGACACAGGACACAAATACACAAACATTTACCAAAACCTAGAAATCCTACACATTAAAAAAGGACCACATCTCAACACACTAGAACAATATGAAATTTACAGACACACAAAAACACAAAGTACAAACATATTAAAAGAACAAACACAGTACAAATCACACATACTCTTTGATACTATCGAAAACCTACCTTTAATACCGTCACCGCTTGACCCAACATCTCCATGCAGAAGACACTGATGAAGATCGGCAACATAGCGATCGAAAACGTTCTGTCTCAGTAAGTTTTAACAAATTTACTAAATTCAAAGTTCGGATAGTCATAAACTATAGTTTAAGTGATTAATTTATATACATATTTATAATTGTTGTAACTATAAATTAAAAAGAAACTGAAATAACATTTTTCTTTGTTGACTTTAGTAAGAATTGACTAAAAAATGTTTATATGACTTGTTTAAATGCATTTAAATGAAAGTTATGCATAAACGTTAGTAACAATTTTATTCAATCTGTTGTAGTAGAAACATAGTTACTAACACTTGAATAACTGAGTCAGATACATCAGATGAAAAGAGGTTTGAGCGCTGTGGATATCCAATATCTTGTGAAGGACTTTTCTGAGACACTCAAAATTCCCTTTAGAATGAAATTCATCAACATACTTTAAAATATTGCATTTGCTCTATTACAGTGTGGCGTTCACTTCTACTTTGCCCCATTTCTGGGATTTTCTCGAGTTCACAAAAGAAATATTTTATGCTTGCCTTCCTTTAGAATAAATTATACAATCGATTCATCTTCTCTTCCTGTCTCACAGGTAACTTCACAATCCCTTTTCAGTCATGACACAACTTGGACAACGTGCAAATATGGGGACAACTGCCGAACCGGCTTTACATGATCAGATGAGGTGACGTCATTAAGGTCTGTGGCTACATCCTAATTGGAAGAAAAATTCGGGTAAGACGCCGTATGATAAAACGGTTTGTCAAAATATTTTTTGTATATATATATATATATATATATATATATAGGGAAGTGAAGACAGTAGAAATAAAAAATAAACAAAACTTTCTGTATAAGAAAGTAAGAACACATATATTCTAATTGTATATCGTAAAAATAACATGTTGAAAAAACTTCATTCATAGAAATTCTTCCAAACAATTCAAAATATTGTACATATAACCTATTTTAATAATTTTACAACTATCCATAATCCCTAAAGCTCAACTATTTTGAAACAAATATCTTTGAAAACAATATCTTTTCATGACATAAAAATGTTCATAAATTATGAACACAAATAATATTTCCATTTTTTTATGCTCCCTAGTAAGAAGCACGCTTCCAGTTTAACTCTCGTAGCTAGAAATAACGGATGAAGAACCTGACAAACCATTGATGTTTACCATCGATATTAACTTCGACCGAGACTATAAATGCAGCCAAAATTCGAATTTTATTCGATAATATTTAATAGAACTGAATTAGTCATTTAGTATTTAGGCAATTTAGTTTAAATTAATTTACAATTTATAATTCTTTAGCAAAACATCGATATTCTACGAATGCAAATACCATCTTTAAAGTGATTTGCCATCAGTTAAATAAAACAATATTAATGATGTAAAAACGGATTCGAAACTTTAACTAAAACCTTAGTACAAATATTTTTGTAAGTTAGTGCCTTGATTAACAAGTGAAATTTCACGCAGTCAATTCAGGAAAAAACAATGATAATCGATGTACAAAAACATTGAAGGTTTACTATCAATGGCAAAACAACATCGATTTGTTTTGAACCGACTTTCGATGATCACCCATAGGGGGATAACTGCCACGAAGCACCAAAATTCTAGGAAATACATTCCTGTTATTTGGCTTAACGGAAGGATTCCGAAATTAATGACGTACGTATTAAGCTAAACAACTCTTTCCCTATTTAATCTAAATATACTGAAATAAAACCGAACAAAAGTACGTGATCAGAAAGAGAGAAAAATCCGGACAAGAAAAGAAATTTTATAGCGAAAATATTTTATGTACTCCTCGTGTAAGCAAGAGTAAAAGAGTTTATGTCCAGAACGTAATGAGGAGAACTTTATTGACACTAAACCCAATACAAAAAAACTTTATGTAACATAAAACGAAGACAAAGTAAATGTTTGAAGGTCTTAGTCGTAAGGGAAACATTATTTTCGATTTCAACAATCGATTTCTAAGTTAACCTTGCTTCCCTAGAGAAGGTAAAAGGTTCAAGGGGCTGTGAATTATAGCAATTACGTTAATATGATATGAACGATTTTATAGCACAGAAAGTATTATATTAATAGTTATAGGTATATTAAAGAGAAATATATTGCTACAAGCCAGCTTGTTAAGCTATTCGGGAATGTACAAATTTACAGTATTACCATGGCCAAAAGTCTACAGAATATATGGTATTAAGAAAGACTTGTAGTCATTTCACATTACAATAAAACAGAGTGGGTTACAAAAGTTTCGTCTTAAAATGATTTTTTTTAATTTTTTTCACTGTCATACGAAGGACTATAGTGACGTGACAGGTAACTTCAGTGCCAGGAGACCTACAAGTTTCTACTTCTTTAGAATTGTCAGATCCTGATTAAAAACACGAGGACTCACTTAAGATGTATTTCATAAAACATTGCCAAACTAATCAAATCCAGAAATGATGTTTAAATATTAGCTGTGGGAAATGTGATTTATTAGGGAATCACGTTGTACTGGGTGGATGTTGTTCAAGGAATGGAGCAAAACGACAAGGTCAGCTTAATAAACTAGTGATGAAGAATCATTAAAAACAAATGGAAGTAAAAGCCCAAGGGCTAGTATGCCGCTTGAGTCTGGCTAAACTCAAGTCCCCTGTCTGAAGGTCCGGCCCTTAGGTAAACCCAACCCATGTGAGACAAAGGTCCTAGTGCACCTTTTTGAGTCTCTAAAAGCAGAGTAAGTGTAAGAGAGGCATCTCCATCCCATCATTCTCTATAAAGCACGCACTAATATGTCTAATTCTGTGTGTTTTAATCCATTTTATTGCGTGGACTCTGTTTTTTCCCGATGGTTGTTGCTTTTATGTACTTTAATCTCAAAGTAGGCCTTTTATGCTGCAACCGGTTTCACTTAGAACACTAAAATCATCAGCATCAGCTGTAGTGTTGAGTTATTGGCCAAAGGCTTTGCTATGACAATACCAGCTTATCAGAACATTTCAAACAAAATTAGGCAATGTTTTAAGCAACCCATCTGTTTCTTCCAACTCCTATTGATTATCTGTTTTAATACAAGTACCAATGTTTTCCATCGCCACTGTGCCGTAAATCCCAACGTTTATAATGCTACCAGCTGTGTGAATGTCTACTTCAATTAGTAGGCCTATTTAATTAAAGTGACTTGTTATTTATGATCGAATCATACACTTGTTTGAAAAATGAAAGTAAGAAAAAGAACTGGAAAAATCCGGTTGGAGGCTATCATTTTCTTAAAGCCATAAAGTAATTCATTTAGAAGTAGAAAAGAAATACATAAAACCGGAAACTCAGCAAGACGATTAAAGGGAAGAGTAAAGAAATGGAAAGTTCGGATATGTTAAAGGGATTGAATGATTATTGATAGTCAAAAACTATGAAAGAATGGGCGACGAAGGGGAAAAGACCCAAGGAGGAAAGTGGAGAGACTACATAAGATAAAGCATAGGCGAAAGAGATGAAGCACAAATGGTAGATGATAAGTTGTATAAAAAACAAGATACAGCTGGTGGTCTCTTGTATAAACACCGGTGGATGTGTCGACAAATACGTAGTTAGACTCAACAGGTTTTTTAATTTTTTAAAATTTAGTTTTAATTCCAGCCGTCAAGGCAAATCGCCCTGAAGTAATGTTGCGATCCCAATTTATTTAACATCAAAATATAACTTCTATGGGACGTGTTTAGTGTGTGTCTGTGTGTGTTTGTGTTTATTTTTGGGCGTTTTCATAGGTGTGTGTGTGTGTGTGTGTTGGTTAAGTGAGTGTGTATATATATATATATATATATATATATATATATATATATATATACTATATCTGGAGTACATCCGTTCATTCTGCAGTCCATAAATTCGCAGCTCCGACGTTTCGCTAGAATCTCGCTCTTCTATTGTTGTTGGGTTCACCTCGTCAATGCTGGATGAGATTCTAGCGAAACGTCGAAACTGCGAATTTATGGACTGCAGAATGAACGGATGTACTCCAGATAGTAACTATTCATCATATTTTTCCATCCGTGAAGAAATACGTATCAGCATATATATATATATATATATATATATATATATATATATATATATATATATATTTATATATTCAGTACTTAATTCAGTAAATAAAGCTAACCTGCGCTATCCCATCGGGGCATCATTAAAGAATTTAATTTCTATGCTAAATGATGCACTGTAAACCTTCTGTAACTAAATATGAACGTGGTGACGTCAGCGCTGTTATCAGTTGAGATAACGGTGCACTAACAAATATATATACATATACTAAAATATATTTCTGGATTTATCTAATAAAATTAAGCACTGCTAAGTTTCCGTGGTGGAGTTACACAATAGTTACATCCGTAACTACTGCATAGTCATAAACTTATAATATTACCAAGGGAAAGGTTATATCACTTTGATAGTTACAGTATGTGCTCTATAGATGATAGTCTAAAGGAGGGCCTGTGAACTAAATCACAATTTATATACATGAATGGAATTTACAATCGCCCTATCCGAACCCTTCACAAAACTATGCATTTTATTAATTCCTTTCACTTTATTCTAACGTACTAGTCTCACAGTTGTGAGAACAGAAGACGTTGTTCTCCATCCACAAGAATGTTTAAATCCTGCTGGCTCTCCGCCACGTAAGTTACATGTTAATGTTGGAGCTCCTCTAATATTATTACTTTCTATCACATTGGAGAGGCTAAAGTGTCGATCAATTCATGCAGTTGTGGCTACAGAAGACGTTGCTCTCCATCCACAAGAATGTTTAAATCCTGCTGGCTCTCCGCCACGTAAGTTACATGTTAATGTTGGGGCTCCTCTAATATTATTACTTTCTATCACGTTGGAGAGGCTAAAGTGTCGATCAATTCATTCAGTTGTGGCTACAGAAGACGTTGTTCTCCATCCACAAGAATGTTTAAATCCTGCTGGCTCTCCGCCACGTAAGTTACACGTTAGAGTTGGGGCTCGTCTAATATTATTACTTTCTATCACATTGGAGAGGCTAAAGTGTCGATCAATTCATGCAGTTGTGGCTACAGAAGACGTTGCTTTCCATCCACAAGAATGTTTAAATCCTGCTGGCTCTCCGCCACGTAAGTTACACGTTAAAGTTGGAGCTCCTCTAATATTATTACTTTCTATCACATTGGAGAGGCTAAAGTGTCGATCAATTCATGCAGTTGTGGCTACAGAAGACGTTGCTCTCCATCCACAAGAATGTTTAAATCCTGCTGGCTCTCCGCCACGTAGGTTACACGTTAAAGTTGGAGCTCCTCTAATATTATTACTTTATATCACGTTGGAGAGGCTAAAGTGTCGATCAATTCATGCAGTTGTGGCTACAGAAGACGTTGTTCTCCATCCACAAGAATGTTTAAATCCTGCTGGCTCTCCGCCACGTAAGTTACACGTTAAAGTTGGAGCTCCTCTAATATTATTACTTTATATCACGTTGGAGAGGCTAAAGTGTCGATCAATTCATGCAGTTGTGGCTACAGAAGACGTTGTTCTCCATCCACAAGAATGTTTAAATCCTGCTGGCTCTCCGCCACGTAAGTTACACGTTAAAGTTGGAGCTCCTCTAATATTATTACTTTATATCACGTTGGAGAGGCTAAAGTGTCGATCAATTCATGCAGTTGTGGCTACAGAAGACGTTGTTCTCCATCCACAAGAATGTTTAAATCCTGCTGGCTCTCCGCCACGTAAGTTACACGTTCAAGTTGGAGCTCCTCTAATATTATTACGTAATTTAAATCCACCAAAGTTATGCAACAGTACGAGAATGAAAATAAAACTTTTTATCGATGTGCTGTAGTGATTTTATCGAGGCTATTATTCTTACTGGATCATCAGCGCGAGAAATTGCCTTTATCCCACGTATACCTGTGATGTCTAATGATTAGGAGACTCCCCGTTAATGTTTCGTTTGTTATTGCAATTAATAAGGCTCAAGGTCAAACATTGTATTATGATGGTACTTATTTACGCTCACTGTTTCTCACATGGACAATTATATGTGGGACTATCAAGGACAGGTAACCTGGACAATCTGTTTATTCGATTACCATCGGGTTTAAAAACAAAAAATGTTATTTACTATGAAGTTATTTTAAATAATTATATAAAAAAAGTTTATATTACATGCACTAATGACACGCTCCATGTTCTATTCAATTATAATGCGAGGCCACAATGGAGAATGATAGATTGGCTTAACAATGAAGGTTATTTTAGTTTAATTACTGAAGGTCGTTTAAAAAGATTTTGGATCAAAAATGTCTTTAGTTTAAAAGTTAATAAAAATATTAATTTATAAAATAAATTCTACCAAATGAAATTAATAAAATTGATTCTATTTTTTGTGTGTGAGACTATTATTTGATTGTAATAGATATAGTAACAGACTAAATTGCATTGTTTTGAGAGAAATACAAATTAGGTTATTAGTTTTTTGCTAAAATTCTAGAAATATTTATTTAAATTTAACAATCTATGCTCCGGGATGATTGCATAGATTAAGTTGAGGAGAGATGGTCACCTTTTGTAAAACCTTTATAAACTCGTTAATTTTAACATAATTCATTTGAAAAATATTATTTAGTCGCATTGTTATATATATTTCAGATGTTATAGTTTATAGGGTTTATAGGCTTAAAGTATGCATCAATACATTTTTTTAAATCGCATTTTGAAAAAAAATGCAGAGTGGCCATCTCTTCTACGCTTCCAGGAGAGATGTTCTCGAAGAATAGGAGAGATGGCCACCTGGACTTAAAAAATAAAGTAAGGCTAAAAAGTAAAGAAAATCATATTTCCAGACATTCACAAGTTAATTACTCATAATACAAACTAAATTGTTACACAAATATTATAATCCTAAGAAATTGACCAAACTGGTATAAAAATTACAAAAATATAAGTATAAAAGTACAGCAATATAATTAGGTTCAGAAATAATCAAACACAAAAACATATGCGAGAGTTCTTCGTTAAATTTAAAAGTGGATCAGAATCGAATTAGGAATGTAACTATCCAAAATACCCATGATAAAAAAAATGTAATAATAACGAAATTTTAATATATTTCCCCAATGTAAACGAAAAATGGGTACAGCGAAGGATGCGTGTAGCGAAATATGTGTCCATGAGGAAACAATAGCAATTGAGGAGGGTAAGTTGTAAATTTGAGAAACGAAAAAAACGTACAAACCAGACTCCAGTTGTCAGCCCAGGTCATCTACCCCTAAACTATTTGCTAATAACTGTCAAAGTTTTGATTTTCCCAGTCAAAATGGATCAAAAAAGGGTTTCCACTTTGTCAGTGGTCACTTTGCTTTAAACTTTGGAGGTGATAAGTTCGATTAAATTGAAAAATAAACTTATCAAAAGGGCTGAAACCTCAATTCCTATGCACATAAGACTGGAATTACATTTAAAAGGAAAGAGAAGAAAAACAAAGTATAATTATTCGGAAGAAAGAATTTTAATAAAACTACAAAAATACCTAGAAACTGGAGAATGATATCTTGTTTAAGATCTCTTATATACATTCAAAAAAAAATAATTAGATAAGACCCAAGAAATCAGATGGTAAGGTCAAATAAATTGGTCAAGTTGTAATATAGATAGAAATTTTTAAAAATCTGTGAAACAAAAAGAAATTTAAAAAATCAAAAATATAAAACAAAACAAAAAATAACCTAGGCTTCAAGCTGATTTTAAACAAGCCAAAATAACAGAGCAAGATGTCTTATCATTTTATCAATAAAAAGCATTTAAAAGTGTGTTGGAAAGCAGGTTTGATATATAACGTTTTAGAGGATCTTCAGCGCCTAGGAACATGTTTAGTCCAGAGGTAAAGTCCGTGTTCGCCTAAATGTTGGACACATTTTTCACCTGTGACGTCTTAGTTTAGATTCCTGTGTTTGGTATTTCTATTTAGATAAAGGTAAGCTATATAAGCTATTAAACATAGCTCGGAAAGCGACCAATGTATGCTCCATTGAGTGGTTAGAATCAAAACTTATAATATTATCTGTGTATGATTTTTTTCGAAAAATTCAAATCTTTTGGGTTTCTTTATTATTTTTAGATTTAAACATTTTATAATTCCGTCTTCCTCTTTTTCAATTGTAAATGTCAAATTGTCGTGTATATTATTAATATCTATTAAAATTTCATCTTCTATATTTTCTCGTGTAGGCCTATATATATATAATTGATAATTGGATTTCGTAATAACGATTATTAAGGATTGTGAGATAATGGTTCGATCCTTTACTATGTCAAAACTCTTATATTTATTAATAAATTAACAATTCTAATAAGTTGTCCTTAATTACCTTAAGGCGTGTAGGTTACTGCACCTGGTTTGATAAATTTTACATTTGAATGACGTATTGCTATTAAAAGAATTAATGAAAACTTTATGTAGCTCTTAATATTTTTCGCTTTAAAGAGTTGGCTTTAAATTTAAGATAAATTATTACTTTCGCGCACGCGCGCGCATGTGTGTGTGTGTGTGTGTGTGTGTGTGTGTGTGTGTGTGTGTGTGTGTTTGTAACATTTCCCCGTATATAATGAACCTCCTGAAACAATATGTTTGATAGAAAAAAAATATTTCTTCATTGAAAATTTTATATGAAATAAAATTGAGCAGTATTCAAATGAAACTACGTCTTGAGAAATTATAACTTGAGAGAGACGCAAATAATTGACAGGTATATTTTTCTAGAAACAGTATGTTTAAGAAACAATAGCATTGAAGGCAGAAATAAATTATACTCAACACTGTAAGATTAACAAGGTTTTTAAACCGTTGGTGTGACACACAAATTATACAAACGTAAATAATTTACTTTCATCGTTCTTTAAAAGTTTCAACCGCTGCATCGCAGTAAACCCTATATATTAAGAAACCAATTACCTTTGCAAGAGTGTTAAGTGCTTTCGAACTGAAGGGTGAGGGACGGTATTGGTTGAGGTATATTGATGGCCTGGTATCAGGTGCGCCGGGGCTTAGCAATTTCAATTTGAGTCATGAAAAAGACAGCCACTGACGTAGGCCTAAAAGGGTTGTCCATGGAGATAGGGGGAGTCTGGATTCAGTAAACATTATCGATTTCTTATTATTGTGTATGTACGTAAGCGTTTAATGCTGTGCGTTAAGCACATTATAGTTAGCAAAGCTAATTCTTCAAGGAAGATCTAAAGTTATAAAAATACCTAATAATAAACATTACTGTACGCACCAAGTTATATAAACAGAAAAATGTTCATGTTAATTCCCACTTAGATCAACAAAGAAAATATTTATTAAAGTAAGTTTTCATTAAATAACTAGCACTACCCGGCGCCCGAAATCTTAATTTCTGCAATAAGAGAAGCAAATAAAACATATAAATAATTATATTTCATTTACTGCAATGCTAAAGGGTATACAATGTTTTTCTTCATTTCATTAGGCGTATAAACATATAAACTTTAGGTGTCCCAACACGTGAGAACACAAGATATATATTATTACACTTTTGGTATTACTTGCGACCAGACCTTTTGTTAACTAAAGGTTGTTAAATTGTTAACTTACACTCGGAGGAAACGTTTTCGTATTATAACTTCTTCAGCCTCTTATTTGTTTAAATATAAATTATCACATATAAATTATCCGTGGTAAAAGCTCGAATATTTCCAATTTTAACCAGCAATAGTCAATGATGGGTCTTGTTTATGGTTATTGCGAATGCAAGTCGCAAAGGAAATTGTAGTTGTTTGAAATCAGTAGGTAGATCTGATGAAATCATCGGTATTCACGGAATTAAGACCATCTCTCATTTGAACTTGCCAACTCTGACTTCTCTCAGGATCAAGTTGGGTGTCAGTTTTGTGTGGTTATTCTGGTTCCGTTGCACAAATTTCCCAAGATTACTATCGGCGATCCTACTTTTAACGTCAACAATAATTGATGGCAATAAATGAACCATTGTAAACAGTTTAAAAAGTTATAATTTTTTAAAATAAATTTTTACATAATATTTATAATTTTTTTAATTAATTTTACTAACGCTAGTATAGATATACATTTCAACATTAGACTTATGGAAGGCTGCACACTAAACCATCTTAAGCCTCTGGGGCAGAGCCCTGTCAATGGATTTACACCAAACCTCTCACGATCTATTCTGGGAATATGATAAACAATTCATCCAAATTTCCTCAACTTATGTTAAGCGATAAGACATACAGGTATACATACACACACATATACTTACATATGTTTAAACCATCCTAAGCCACTGGGGCGGAGCCCTGTAGATGGATCTGAACCAAACTTCACACAGAATTTTGGAAGGAATTTCTAGTGAGATTTTTATACAACATACTGAAGAAAATTTGTTAGCAAATATATTAGAAAAATACCAATGTATAGAATATCTAAGACATGTAGATGATTCCCTAATGATAATTAAGAGTAGGCCTATTTATAATTCTACTGATAAAATCCATGAAAAAATTACTGAAATTGACTGATAAATGGAAAGTAAATGTAAATGAATATAAGTCAGTCCATATAAATTTATCATAATTAAGCAACAATAAACCTTACTACTAATATTTAAACAGTCTTGATGTACATTTCTGTAACCCTCTGATGATGCTAACCGTGCTAGCGAAATGTACATCAAGGTTGTTGAATATTTATAACTAGAGCTTTTATAGTTTAATTTTTAAAATTACGCTGCTCTGCTCTGTATAGATTTTGTATCAAATTATAAATTTTAATATAGTAGACTATTCCCCAACAATATATATTAAAGGAACTATCATAGCTTATGTGAGTAGTGTAAATAAAGTATTTGGAGATGAGCCTAGATGCTAAGCTGAGATGGAAGCTCCAAATAGGTAAAGAAAGGGGACTTGATATGAAATATCATAAGTACTATTGACTCCTGGGTAAAAACTGAGAGTTGTCACTAAACATATAATTAACAATCTACATACCAAATCATAAACTCATTTGTCTATATGACAACCAAAATTGGGGATGTGCGAAATAATCGAATTTCGGGATTCTTCAGATGTTCCGGAAAAATGTCCTTAGGACTGTGGATAATGCTCATTAGCTTGGCAAAAATACCGAAATATGAATATTAATAAGATAACAGAGGAAGTAAAAAGGGCGCGGCCACATTGTAAGAGACTTGACCTCTAAAGGAACATTGCATTTTTCATGTTCTGAAATAGATTAAATTTAAGATAAATTTTACTTTCGTGGTTCCTTGTTTCACTTCACTATTCATTTATTCACAGATCTCTTCAATTTCACTTTCTCTTTTCTCTAGAAAAGCCGTAACTGACTTTATTTCTGTAATACCTCCCTTATTAATTCCACTTACTATTCAATTATCTCCCTTACTTAATCTCACGTACTACTCTTCTATCTCCCTCATACTACTTAATACAGCTCGTTACTTAATAATCTCCGTTATTTAATCTCACTTATTACCTTTTTATCTCCCTCGTTTAACATCACTTTATATTCAATTATCTCCCTTATTAACCTCCCTTAGTACTTTACATTGCGACTTTACTTTATTTGAATTTAACATTTCTTAATAAACTTGACGTATTTCTCCCTCGAGTCCTGTATTTTGACTCCTTCGAGTCCTAGAACTTGACTTTCGTGTCTCCCCTTTGGATCGTTTCCGAACGGGTTTCATCTCTAGGCGTTCAAAATTTTTCCACTCTATCAGAACGACACTCTTCGTAGCTTCCCTTTTGGCTTGGGTGGGAACTTCTCAAACTTTCCCAGGGTGCAGGTGGAAGTTTTCTTCATTTTTAGAAAATGTTCACCATATATCTGCATGGTCCCTCGATGTCCAAGTAAAGCGCCTCTCCAGTGATCGGGTCACGTCTTAGTTTACCTCCAATGAAACTTTTCGACATATATTAATATTTATGGCTTACAGGTGCGTCCAGTAACCGTTGTTGGCAAAAGATTTACAATAGACTACCCTTTGCTAGATAGCGACAGTGTGCTACGATCTCAAAGCTCAAATATTTTACAAACAGTTTTCCTACCTTAATGAATTTCATTATAATATATAATGATCAATAATGATCAATACTCATTATGAATAGAAAATGTTCTATTAAATATACCTCTTCTTTCTCATAAGTTGTTATTCAATAAACTTCAGAAAATGTTTTATAAAACATGTAACAAAATATTTTTAACAATTTTTGTTAGTGGACGAGTTTGAAAAAACTAATATATTTTCGATGAGTTAGAGGGTGCATAATTTAGTACATATACACTCACCTAAGTACACATATTAAAGGATTGAACCATTATCACACAAACCTTAATAATCCTAATTATCAAGTCTCATGTAGCATTATGTTTCTAACAAATGAATATCTATAATTATTGTCACCACATACTTTCAAGATAAGGTCAGAATGGCACCGCCGTAAACAAACACACGCGAGTGTATCGCGTTCCCGGGTTTAGATTGTCTTTGTGGTTCCTGAGAGAGAGAGGGAGAAAGGAGAATAGATGAAACTTATTGCACCACCTCAATATTACATAGCCTATACAAAAGGAAAATTTAAAATTTTCTAGTAGTAACTATCGGCATCCCACATGCAATCGATATTGGCGAACAAATTATAGGCTACCTGATGATGCAGAACGTTACCACAAACACTGCAAACATAATAAAAATTGGCGCTGACGCATCAAACATTTAAAATATTGAAAAAAATACTTTACCTCTACTTCAAAACGCACAAGCAACTTTATAAAATCAAGAGTTGTTGAACTGCATTGAAATATTACAATATAGAACCAAAATGTACGCATAGTATTGGTTTGTTTAAATAAAGTTTACTAATGCAAGAGATAAACAATGAAAAGTGAAACACTGCTTTCTTGATCCTTACGACGATGAAATCGTAAGCCTAAATAGGCAAATGTCAAATATTTGACTTATCCAAGCAAGGTGGCAACATATTTGGTTTGTTTTTTATAGCAAATCTAACCTAACCTGATACTTTGTGCATACATTCTAATATAGGTAATGCAGTTTCACGATCTCATCAGAGAGCTACAGTAGAAAAAGTATTCGCGGAACTGTTATCGATGGTCGTAATACTACAAAACAAAGTGATAATGTCGATTTTTCAGCAAACGCTTAATACATTTGATAAGTTTATAATTATATACTTTGTTAGAGTAGTGTTATTCTTAAATATACAACTATTTGTGTAAATGTTTAAAATATTTTATGCTGAAACGTAAGCATAGTTTCGTTGACTATTATAATCTGGTAATGTTTAACTTTTAATATTTTGTTCCAATGTGTAGGGTTATGTATTTAACATTTCTAATTTTTGTAAACGGATGTTTAGGGTAAGTAGCTACGTGTAAAACGCGTCAGGACAGCCATGCCCATTAGTGTCCCGTATGAAGGTTTTGTAACCCCGTCAAATGACGAGATAGAGCTTAATATGTCGAGTATGTCATAACATGAGTGTTATCTGTAAATTTGCCAAAATAAAAACATTTTATACATGTATCTAATCAACGGTTTTGCTTAATGTTTTTCTGTTATCACCAGCTTTACTGTGGAAAAGTACTGGTTTGTTTGTGCAATATAACCGACAAAGATGCTTATCATTCTATTATCTAGATTGTAGTCATAAATGAAAGATGTACTCTACTGGCAATTCCCTCCATTGAGTTTTGACCCATTACTAAAAGTCCCGCATTTTCTGTAATTCCGTTAATTGCCAAGTTGTTAGGGTTAACTGTGTTGACGTCACGGATAATTGTTTATTAGACAATGTAAGTTAATTATTTAATTCAAGTAAGGGACTCATATGCGTGCGCTGCCTCAAGTTTCCGGATGTTCTGTATCCAGGATATAGCAAAAGATACACTTAAGATTTGTACAGGGTTTTATCTAACTTCTATTTGCAAGGAGTAAATCAATATTGCCAACTGTTTAAAAGACACATGTTTTATAGGGAATGTAAATGTCGTTTTAAGACGAATTTAAATAAATAAACAATTTAAAAAATAATTTGAACCATCTCAAAATACACTAAAATATTCAATACAGCTTTTTCTTAGCTAAACCTTTCCCTTCAAAAAATAGGTGTAGATTTTGAGGTGGCGAAAAGCTGAAGCAAAACTAATATCTATGAACAGTTGGCAAAAGTCTCCTCTTTTCTAAAAACAATTTAACCCGAACACAAAAGTTCTGATTACTTCGAAACCTGTACATGGAAGGGGAAGGTTACGTTCCACGTACAAAATGTTAACAATAATTACAGCCATACTTTACACGTATAATACAGTGGGGTATATTTACGTGCTGCATAATTACATACATATTTTTATTGTTTATTTACGTTTTCCTTCAAATCGAACTAAACACTTCCACAAGTAGACTCGACGTTCCCAAAACTAGCAACACGACAAGCAAATGCGACTCCTGTTTAATAACTGACGGGAAAATATCCAGTTACGGCCGCCAGATACGATTATCGATGTTTAGATTTAAAAAGCTATTAAACAGAAGTGATGCTAACCGTATGTATGGAGTTGGGTGAGTATAATCAGATTTCTTTGTGATAAATAACTACAGCGCTGTGCAAAATAAATAAGACGAGAACAACCTGTACAGTAACTATACTATCTTCCTTTTCTTTTTTTTTTAAATACCATTCATATTAGCGGGATGTCCTGTAATTTTGTTAACCACGAATACGCGAAACAGCGAATATCGAGGGTGTACTGCACTTGGAAAGTGAACGGAAACCGGTTTAGCAATTATTTATCGTTAATTGTAAAGTAATTTTTCTGTTGAGCAACTGGGAAATATGAATGATTTAAACACCACAATACAATTAATTTATCCGCTATAACACTTCATGTTACAAGGTAACCATCTTCAGAAGTACCCTTCAACTAATCATTGATGTTAGTTGAAGTAATATATAAGGTTTTATGGATTTTTATGTACTTAAATACTTATGTATTTTTATAGGTAATTTAATTTTTATAGTATTGTGAGGACTATGTAGCCGTGCACTTGGTCTAGCGTGTACTACCACTTCTGAAAACATGTTACATGTTGAGAATTTTGGATACATCAACAGCTTCTGGATCTAATATGTCTACACATATTTCAAGAATATTTGTTATTTCATAACGAACCTAATTTATCTAATATCGACCTTCTCAATGTTTTGACAGCCCTTACTATCATGCTTGTAAGTACTTATACTGAACCTACCCCCCCCCCCACCCATCCGTCTCTCAAGGCCAGGTGCTCTGTTACGTGGACCGCACTATCAAGTAGCACAATATATTACAATACAAATATTGGCAAAAACCCCAAAACAACAAATATAATGGAAACAATATAAAATTACAAGTTACCTAGCAGAAGTAGGGCATGCTATAACATCTTCGGTGGAAGGACTGTAGTCATAAGATATGTTTATGTTATTGTACTAGTTATAATCTATAAAATATAATTGAGTTACTTTCACAACAACTATTCTATTTCATTTCTTGCTATTTGTTTAAATTGTCAATAATAAATCCAATAATAATTTCAAAGGCTAATTTTTGTTGTGTAAAAAGCATAAAAGATCAAATAATATTCGCCGTTCTCCTGCCCTGCATATTTTATACAACACGATCTGTGTTCCAGAAAACTATGTCTAGATATCACCTGGACACGATTAAACTCGCTAAAACAAATGCTTTTAATCGTGCTATATGCTTATTACCTTCGCGCAAAACATTTTATGTAGCACTTACTATTGCTACGCTTTATTAATTTATATTTAGAATTTTTCAGTTCATTAAATTAACTTTGACTTTATACTCATTCATCCTTTTATTTGTCAAATATTTTATCAATTTTTCAAATTATATTTCAACAAGGACTTCTAATTTATAATAGAAACCTGCAAATGTAATTAAACATTTAATTCAGTTCTTTTGCCAACACAATATTGTAAACATTTTGTAACAATGGCGACTACAATATTTAGTTCATTTGCCAACACAATACATTGTATTGTAAACATTTTGTAATAATGGGGACTACAATATTTAGTTCATTTGCCAACACAATAGATTGTATTGTAAATAACTTGTAACAATGGAGAGCTCAATATTTTGTTTAAAGCTTAAATAAACTTTGAATTAAACTATTATTCCCAACGTTTGCCCTTGGCTTTAGCGTTGATTACGCTTAGGTTAGGGATGAATTCTGTCTGTGGTTAGTTTGTCTGTGCAAGCCCTGGACTAGTTTGTCTTAGGTTCAACTCGGATGACTTTGGGATGCATTGATCTCTCTTTCACCAGCATTCTTCCCGGGAACCTTCTCCTCACGTCTATGATTACTTTCTGTAACTGTAATAGTATTTAATCACGCCACTCGACATTATTCTCTCCCCGGCTGCAGCCATTCTAGAGCCCAACAATATTTTATTCCTTCCTCAAGTTGTCTTCTACAAAAAGAGTACAAAGCCTGATCATTTTTACTCGTACGTAATTAGGAAGAGACAGATTCGTTCGGCTGTTACAATATGAAAATATTGTACTTGAAAACTTGAACTTGTCATCAAATTAAGGTAAACAAATTAGTGTCAACTCTGTTAATATCAAATAATGAGCAATTAACTACGAGACCAACAAGCCTTCAGTCAATTACTGACCCTTTTTATTATTCATTGTTCGATCATTAGTAAACGTTTAAGTTATTAAAACTTTGCAAAAAATGACGCCGCTTGCTCTTGTTCGCCGATTTAAAAAATACTTTTCAAAATAAAGGCTTTAAATTCGATGTAAAGTAAATCAATTACTTCTAAATAAGATTTTATTCATAATTAATTATTTAAAGAACTAAGTGCAAACTATTAGCT
>JBAIZL010000001.1:212606574-212616574 GCA_036971475.1 Prosapia bicincta
TTTTTTATAAGATTTGAGTAAAATATGTTTTTATTGCAGAAAAATGTAAGAAATGTTTTCTTTAGTATGAAAAATCATACGAAAGCAAGATAAAATACATATTATAAACTAATTTATTATTTTAAAGAAACATACAGGCTTTGTTAGGTATATCTGTTTCCACGTAATATTTTTTTGTTATATTGCCTAATAAGTCACTTTAAATACTGAACTTGTGACAACTACAAAACAGTTTGCTAGATGATTTAATTGTTGAATTTTGCTTTGTCAAATAAATTTCATTGGGTTACATTTAGTCTTCCGATTTAGTTTATTGGGTTTTTTTTTTAATTAAATTTTAGCAAAACGTAACCAAAATTTATTCAGTTTTAGGTTATATCCGAGAAATACGATGTTTATGTTAACTTTATTATTTTTCTTATAAATTTAAAACAATGATTGGAAATGTGTAATTAATTTTAAATTCTCGAGCGTCTAAATTATTTAGACCGGATGACGAGTATTTGCAATAATCCAAAAATATGTCGGAAAATTAATGAGCAAAAGAATCATTGTGAAATGTGTCAAAATTTACGCGCGAATAACAAAGCGAAGCGGGACAATAAGACACAAAAGCGAGTCATTAGCAGAACACACTTCTTATTTGCGCTTCTATTGATTGAGTGTACTCCCAAGGAAGTATCGGCCTTGTGGACAATGAAGAGGCCCCCTCCATTCAGTCAGTGTTGCAGTGCGCGCGTGAGAGACATGTTTGCTCCCGTAGTCTCGCTCTTGTTCCTGATACCGCTATCCCACGGGAATACGAGGGAAGTGCACGTCAAAGGATTGGGATCAATCCTGGGGACCGTTGGTCGGTCCGAGTGGACAAACAGACCGATCTACCAATTCCAAGGAATCCCGTACGCTTTGCCGCCGCTTGGGCCGTTAAGATTTAAAGTAAGCCTGAACAAAAAATAATAAACTTAATATTTGCTAGTATTATTTAGTTGTATTATTAAGGTTCCGTGGTAGTTTGGTGTTGATTTCATTTACCCAACGTTATTATTGTGCAATGCACCGCTCAGAGCTTTAACAACTTCCTAACCTACAATATATCTCCTATAGGGTTACATTAATATACTGACATCAGATTTCAAAATACATAAAATTACTTGTAATTAAAGTATAACATTTTTGTGAGTAAATAAATAAAAATTGCTAGTTAATATTTTTAAATTAAAATTAAAAAGTGTCTGATATTTGTATAGCATTTTCTAATTCTTTATCACAGTCTACTTTTAATTTATATTTTTTACTTGTTTATATCTCTAAACATTATGGAATGCAGGTTTATTTTCCACGAAACAATTCGCTAGCTATTTTCATTTGGGAACTAATTAGAAGTGTATGAAAACATTCCTGAACATGTTCTAAAGCCATATTGATAATTATTGTTTATCTTAAACTTTCAACTCAAGCTATAATGGACTTGCTCCTCGCTTTAAAACAAAAATCAATTAGACAATTATTGTCGTGTGAAAAAATGTTACGATTTTATTTACAAAATAAAAAATAAATGTGATATTATATAGATGTGAGACTGGAGTACATTTACTATATAGGTACGCAATATGTTTGTGGCAGTAGCATTATGTTTTATTTAACGAAAATAATTATTTCGATAAGAGTTGTATTTAATTATTTACCTTTAATTAATTAATTAATTTCATTAATTGTTTCCAATGTATTGTTTATATAACAATAATAATTATTTACGAATTTAAAAAATGAAACGTTCTATTCTGCAGGTTTAATTCATTTTGTTGTGATGAAATATCCAACCTTCTAAAAAATATTCAGTTTTATAAAGATACCTTTTATTAAATGAAATAAACATTTTCTATCTACTTCTTGTTAAACGACTTTTTTTATAAATTTTGGATTGAACAAATATGCGATAAGTTGTTTTATTTACTATCTCCTTCCGGCTTTTCCTTCCTCCCCTCCTTACATTTCATGCTTCTTTTATCTTTCGCCCTCCCTATTCTATTTATATCATCCTTCCTTCGGTTTTTATTGCCTTCCATCTTCTCTTTATGTTTTTGTTATCCTCTTTCCCCCACTTCGTTATTGTTTCTTTCGTTTCTTCTTTCCTGTTGTTATTTCCTTCTTTCTACTACCCATTTTGGTCTCATTTTTCCTTCCTCCATCCGTCCATCCTACTTTCTATCTTTTTCTCCACCGATTTTACCTCTCATCTTTCTCTATCCATTTTTGTTTCCTTCCATCTTCTCTGGTCTCGGTTTTCATTCCGTTTCTTCTTTCTTTTCCCCTTCCATTTTTTCTGATTTCTTTCCTCTTTCAGGTAGTTTCCCTTTACCATCCAATTATCCCTTTTTGTTTCTCTCCAGCTTTCAACCATCCGTTTTTGTTTCCTTCTTTCTTTCACTTATCCGTTTCCAAATTTTTATTCCTCACTTGTTTAAATACCTGATCTTTTTTCCCTCAATTCTTGTTGGTTTTAATATTTTCTTTCTTCCGATTTTTCAATTTTTTAAATATTTTTTGGTTTTATATATTTTTCCTTTTTTGTCCGATTTTTGCCTTTTTTCTTTTCCTTTTTGTTTCTACGATCCCATTCCATTTGCCTTTTCTTTAATTCATCCTTAAATGTTTGAAACATGGCTCTTCAATAACTTTGTGTAATTTAAAATTGAACAAAGCTTTGAGTTCTATTATGAGTAAAGCCATTAACAACAAGTGTTTAGTATTTTGAGACACTTTTCATTCAACCTTGTAAGCCTAACTATTTACAAACTATGTTTGTTTAGTAGCACTTTTTACATCGATATAGGTACAATTTGTTTAATTAATTGCAAAACTCTATACAATTTAATATGAAAATTAGAAAACTTACTATCAAACCGGATATTAGAAAACTTACTTCATGTAACGGATATTTTGCAAATCGATTATAAACCTTTTAAATTTGTGTTAAGTACGTTAATTTTGTTCCTCTTTCTTTAGTTGTGTTTAGCATAAGATCTATCAATAAAAAAATAATTGTCACTATATATATATATATATATATATATATATATATATATATATAATACGTTTTCTTGTTTAATAATTTAAAACAACATAGGTTATTCAAATACAAGAATATTTATTAATTTATATCAAAGATTTTCGTTGGTAAACAGTACCAACATCATCAGGAATGAAAATTACAATAATGTAAGCTATAAGCCTCTTTACTGTAATAAGATTATTATTTTGTAATTTTTGTTTTAAATCTTTAATTTCTGAATATTGTGTCTTGTGTGTTTTATTAACTGTATTTTTTTAAATCAATTTTTTAATTTCATAAGCTTCGATTCTGGTATTTTCTTGTAAGCTTGTATTTAGTTTACTAATAGCTAGATCTGTATCTATTATAATATTATTAATATTATTATTTATGTCTGTTTTTATATGGGTTTTATTGTTTTCAAGTAGTTTTATATCATTATTATTAAATCCAGTATTTGATAGATTAACTACATTAGGGTGAAAATTATGATATTTAATTTCAGGTACATCTTTTATTTGTTTTTCTAACTTCAAATTTTTTAAGTTTTTTGTTTATTTTATTTATTTCTATATTTCTAATTTTATTTATAAATAAATTGATTTTATTATATTTTTCTTCCCATTTTATGTTATGCATAATAGAAGCTAATTTTATATGTAGCTTATATATTTCAATCGCTAAAGTATTTTTCTTTTGATACAAGTTTTTAATTTCATTCTTAACCCATAATTTTTTAGCTTGTTTACATGTTTTATGAACTATAATATTTTTGTTTTTTATTATAATTTTTGCATATTTTGGAATTATATTATTTATAATACATTGTTTAATAAAGTAAATATTACAGTTTGTATTCATTAGTTGAATTTTACGTTTTTCAAATAAATTAATGTCTTTTGTTAAGGCAACATTACAATTATTAATAGAAATCATTTTAAAGTATATTAGTATAAAATAGGCTGTATTATATTGTAAATATCTGCTTCTAGCTGTATATTATAAAATATTTGTTTGATCCAGTATCAACTTGTAAAGATGAAAATCTTCCGTATAATTACTTTAGAAATGATAAAAATTATATATCTTGAATTGTTTAAAATATCTTTTTCATATATATGTAATAATACACAAAATTCTAGATATTTGATCGATTAATCAGTATGTTAAATATTAAATATGTTATCAAAATTTTTTTGAATTAATAATCAAGTTTCAAATCTAACCTGCAATTATAACACTTACATTGATTGCACAACACTTTTTATGTAACCCTGTAAGATTAATTTTATATAAATATAAAAAACCTTTTCTTGTTTAATAATTTAAAACAACAGAGTTTATTCAAATACAAGAATATTTATTAATTTATATCCAAAGCTTTTCGTTGGTAAATCCTACATTATAACTTACATTATTGTAATTTTCATTCCCGATGATGTTGGTACTGTTTACCAACGGAAAGCTTTGAATATAAATTAATAAATATTCTTGTATTTGAATAGCCTATGTTGTATTAATATATATATATATATCGTATCTGTTAAATCTCTTGTAAATCATGGTCGT
Source organism: Prosapia bicincta (assembly GCA_036971475.1). Taxonomy (NCBI): domain Eukaryota; kingdom Metazoa; phylum Arthropoda; class Insecta; order Hemiptera; family Cercopidae; genus Prosapia; species Prosapia bicincta. The sequence goes on from JBAIZL010000001.1 coordinate 212,611,196, forward strand.
ATCTGTTAAATCTCTTGTAAATCATGGACGTATGTGTTAAATCTCTTGTAAATCATTGACGTATCTGTTAAATCTCTTGTAAATCATGGACGTATCTCTTAAATCTCTTGTAAATCAAGGACGTATCTGTTAAATCTCTTGTAAATCAAGGACGTATCTGTTAAATCTCTTGTATATTATCGACGTATCTGTTAAATCTCTTGTAAATCAAAGACGTATCTGTTAAATCTCTTGTATATTATCGACGTATCTGTTAAATCTCTTGTAAATCATCGACGTATCTGTTAAATCTCTTGTAAATCATTGACGTATCTGTTAAATCTCTTGTATATTATCGACGTATCTGTTAAATCTCTTGTATATTATCGACGTATCTGTTAAATCTCTTGTAAATCAAAGACGTATCTGTTAAATCTCTTGTAAATCATTGACGTATCTGTTAAATCTCTTGTATATTATCGACGTATCTGTTAAATCTCTTGTATATTATCGACGTATCTGTTAAATCTCTTGTAAATCAAAGACGTATCTGTTAAATCTCTTGTATATTATCGACGTATCTGTTAAATCTCTTGTAAATCATTGACGCATCTGTTAAATCTCTTGTATATTATCGACGTATCTGTTAAATCTCTTGTAAATCATCGACGTATCTGTTAAATCTCTTGTAAATCATTGACGTATCTGTTAAATCTCTTGTATATTATCGACGTATCTGTTAAATCTCTTGTATATTATCGACGTATCTGTTAAATCTCTTGTAAATCAAAGACGTATCTGTTAAATCTCTTGTATATTATCGACGTATCTGTTAAATCTCTTGTAAATCATTGACGCATCTGTTAAATCTCTTGTATATTATCGACGTATCTGTTAAATCTCTTGTAAATCATTGACGTATCTGTTAAATCTCTTGTATATTATCGACGTATCTGTTAAATCTCTTGTATATTATCGACGTATCTGTTAAATCTCTTGTAAATCATTGACGTATCTGTTAAATCTCTTGTATATTATCGACGTATCTGTTAAATCTCTTGTATATTATCGACGTATCTGTTAAATCTCTTGTATATTATCGACGTATCTGTTAAATCTCTTGTAAATCAAAGACGTATCTGTTAAATCTCTTGTATATTATCGACGTATCTGTTAAATCTCTTGTATATTATCGACGTATCTGTTAAATCTCTTGTAAATCAAAGACGTATCTGTTAAATCTCTTGTAAATCATTGACGTATCTGTTAAATCTCTTGTATATTATCGACGTATCTGTTAAATCTCTTGTATATTATCGACGTATCTGTTAAATCTCTTGTAAATCAAAGACGTATCTGTTAAATCTCTTGTATATTATCGACGTATCTGTTAAATCTCTTGTAAATCATTGACGCATCTGTTAAATCTCTTGTATATTATCGACGTATCTGTTAAATCTCTTGTAAATCATCGACGTATCTGTTAAATCTCTTGTAAATCATTGACGTATCTGTTAAATCTCTTGTATATTATCGACGTATCTGTTAAATCTCTTGTATATTATCGACGTATCTGTTAAATCTCTTGTAAATCAAAGACGTACCTGTTAAATCTCTTGTATATTATCGACGTATCTGTTAAATCTCTTGTAAATCATTGACGCATCTGTTAAATCTCTTGTATATTATCGACGTATCTGTTAAATCTCTTGTAAATCATTGACGTATCTGTTAAATCTCTTGTATATTATCGACGTATCTGTTAAATCTCTTGTATATTATCGACGTATCTGTTAAATCTCTTGTAAATCATTGACGTATCTGTTAAATCTCTTGTATATTATCGACGTATCTGTTAAATCTCTTGTATATTATCGACGTATCTGTTAAATCTCTTGTATATTATCGACGTATCTGTTAAATCTCTTGTAAATCAAAGACGTATCTGTTAAATCTCTTGTATATTATCGACGTATCTGTTAAATCTCTTGTAAATCATTGACGCATCTGTTAAATCTCTTGTATATTATCGACGTATCTGTTAAATCTCTTGTATATTATCGACGTATCTGTTAAATCTCTTGTAAATCAAAGACGTATCTGTTAAATCTCTTGTATATTATCGACGTATCTGTTAAATCTCTTGTATATTATCGACGTATCTGTTAAATCTCTTGTAAATCATTGACGTATCTGTTAAATCTCTTGTATATTATCGACGTATCTGTTAAATCTCTTGTATATTATCGACGTATCTGTTAAATCTCTTGTATATTATCGACGTATCTGTTAAATCTCTTGTAAATCAAAGACGTATCTGTTAAATCTCTTGTATATTATCGACGTATCTGTTAAATCTCTTGTAAATCATTGACGCATCTGTTAAATCTCTTGTATATTATCGACGTATCTGTTAAATCTCTTGTATATTATCGACGTATCTGTTAAATCTCTTGTATATTATCGACGTATCTGTTAAATCTCTTGTAAATCAAAGACGTATCTGTTAAATCTCTTGTATATTATCGACGTATCTGTTAAATCTCTTGTAAATCATTGACGTATCTGTTAAATCTCTTGTATATTATCGACGTATCTGTTAAATCTCTTGTATATTATCGACGTATCTGTTAAATCTCTTGTATATTATCGACGTATCTGTTAAATCTCTTGTAAATCAAAGACGTATCTGTTAAATCTCTTGTATATTATCGACGTATCTGTTAAATCTCTTGTAAATCATTGACGCATCTGTTAAATCTCTTGTATATTATCGACGTATCTGTTAAATCTCTTGTATATTATCGACGTATCTGTTAAATCTCTTGTAAATCATTGACGTATCTGTTAAATCTCTTGTATATTATCGACGTATCTGTTAAATCTCTTGTATATTATCGACGTATCTGTTAAATCTCTTGTAAATCATTGACGTATCTGTTAAATCTCTTGTATATTATCGACGTATCTGTTAAATCTCTTGTATATTATCGACGTATCTGTTAAATCTCTTGTATATTATCGACGTATCTGTTAAATCTCTTGTAAATCAAAGACGTATCTGTTAAATCTCTTGTATATTATCGACGTATCTGTTAAATCTCTTGTAAATCATTGACGCATCTGTTAAATCTCTTGTATATTATCGACGTATCTGTTAAATCTCTTGTATATTATCGACGTATCTGTTAAATCTCTTGTAAATCAAAGACGTATCTGTTAAATCTCTTGTATATTATCGACGTATCTGTTAAATCTCTTGTAAATCATTGACGCATCTGTTAAATCTCTTGTATATTATCGACGTATCTGTTAAATCTCTTGTAAATCATTGACGTATCTGTTAAATCTCTTGTATATTATCGACGTATCTGTTAAATCTCTTGTATATTATCGACGTATCTGTTAAATCTCTTGTAAATCATTGACGTATCTGTTAAATCTCTTGTATATTATCGACGTATCTGTTAAATCTCTTGTATATTATCGACGTATCTGTTAAATCTCTTGTAAATCAAAGACGTATCTGTTAAATCTCTTGTATATTATCGACGTATCTGTTAAATCTCTTGTAAATCATTGACGCATCTTTTAAATCTCTTGTATATTATCGACGTATCTGTTAAATCTCTTGTAAATCATCGACGTATCTGTTAAATCTCTTGTAAATCATTGACGTATCTGTTAAATCTCTTGTATATTATCGACGTATCTGTTAAATCTCTTGTATATTATCGACGTATCTGTTAAATCTCTTGTAAATCAAAGACGTATCTGTTAAATCTCTTGTATATTATCGACGTATCTGTTAAATCTCTTGTAAATCATTGACGCATCTGTTAAATCTCTTGTATATTATCGACGTATCTGTTAAATCTCTTGTAAATCATCGACGTATCTGTTAAATCTCTTGTAAATCATTGACGTATCTGTTAAATCTCTTGTATATTATCGACGTATCTGTTAAATCTCTTGTAAATCATGGACGTATCTGTTAAATCTCTTGTAAATCATCGACGTATCTGTTAAATCTCTTGTAAATCAAAGACGTATCTGTTAAATCTCTTGTATATTATCGACGTATCTGTTAAATCTCTTGTAAATCATCGACGTATCTGTTAAATCTCTTGTAAATCATTGACGTATCTGTTAAATCTCTTGTATATTATCGACGTATCTGTTAAATCTCTTGTAAATCAAGGACGTATCTGTTAAATCTCTTGTATATTATCGACGTATCTGTTAAATCTCTTGTAAATCAAAGACGTATCTGTTAAATCTCTTGTAAATCATCGACGTATCTGTTAAATCTCTTGTAAATCAAGGACGTATCTGTTAAATCTCTTGTATATTATCGACGTATCTGTTAAATCTCTTGTAAATCATCGACGTATCTGTTAAATCTCTTGTATATTATCGACGTATCTGTTAAATCTCTTGTAAATCAAGGACGTATCTGTTAAATCTCTTGTATATTATCGACGTATCTGTTAAATCTCTTGTAAATCATCGACGTATCTGTTAAATCTCTTGTAAATCAAAGACGTATCTGTTAAATCTCTTGTATATTATCGACGTATCTGTTAAATCTCTTGTAAATCATCGATGGATCTGTTAAATCTCTTGTAAATCATTGACGTATCTGTTAAATCTCTTGTATATTATCGACGTATCTGTTAAATCTCTTGTAAATCATCGACGTATGTGTTAAATCTCTTGTAAATCAAGGACGTATCTGTTAAATCTCTTGTATATTATCGACGTATCTGTTAAATCTCTTGTAAATCAAGGACGTATCTGTTAAATCTCTTGTTAATAATCGACGTATCTGTTAAATCTCTTGTAAATCATCGACGTATGTGTTAAATCTCTTGTAAATCAAGGACGTACCTGTTAAATCTCTTGTATATTATCGACGTATCTGTTAAATCTCTTGTAAATCATCGACGTATGTGTTAAATCTTTTGTAAATCATTGACGTATCTGTTAAATCTCTTGTATATTATCGACGTATCTGTTAAATCTCTTGTAAATCATCGACGTATGTGTTAAATCTCTTGTAAATCATCGATGGATCTGTTAAATCTCTTGTAAATCAAGGACGTATCTGTTAAATCTCTTGTATATTATCGACGTATCTGTTAAGTCTCTTGTAAATCAAGGACGTATCTGTTAAATCTCTTGTATATTATCGACGTATCTGTTAAATCTCTTGTAAATCATCGACGTATGTGTTAAATCTCTTGTAAATCATTGACGTATCTGTTAAATCTCTTGTATATTATCGACGTATCTGTTAAATCTCTTGTAAATCATCGACGTATGTGTTAAATCTCTTGTAAATAATTGACGTATCTGTTAAATCTCTTGTATATTATCGACGTATCTGTTAAATCTCTT
>JBAIZL010000001.1:212621574-212711574 GCA_036971475.1 Prosapia bicincta
ATAAAGTATTACTTAACAGAAAAAGTGCTCAATATGCCATACGCTATCGTCCATCAGACCAACGTCATTCTAGTTCTTAAATACGGCCATACTTTTTGTTTTTAATCCTAAACGTCTGTTGTAATTAATGGTTAGTATACAGGTTGCGATCAAATTGCAAGCATTTCATACTTCACGATTCATTTTCCAATTTGTCGACAGATAAACACCTGTTTCCTATTCAGGGCCATATATTTAACATAATTAGGCTATAATGTGTATATATATATATATATATATATATATATATATATATATAAAGGCGATAAGGACGGGTTATAAATATTACAATTATTTGCAAGAGTCATTGCTTGTACACGATCTTTCAGGTAAACTTTAGTCATTCTACTACACATACAGGCCTACATAATTTGTAATAATTTTGTACAAATCCATTTTCAACATTATTTATTTATAAAAAGGCAAACACTTATTATTCATATCCATCCAACTGTAATGAAACACAAGACAACATTTTCATCAAATTTTAAAGCGGTATTAAACATTTTATGACAAATTGAGTAAATGTAAGTGGAACTTGAAAGGACTTGTATTGAGCTAATATTTTTAGAGGTTTTTCTATTTCAAGATACAAATATCTAGAAATGCTTTTCGAAAACTTTTACATTTATTTATTCAACATAGAAAGCACTGTGTGCGTAAGATACTTAATGAGCAATATCTAATGGTGACGCTAAATAGCACTCTGGAAAACCATCCTAACGCCATAAGCATCTTCTATTAATTCAATATTTAAATGGTATAAGATTAAATCAATAACACGGTCTACAAATCGATATTCGAACTTTTGTTACACAATATGATCGAGAAATACTGAACATCGCTTTTAGTTAAATTCCCTTAATTAATATTTTTCCTAGGAAACTAAAATAAAGCATTTCATTGTTCCCAAATGTTATTGCTAGCTAGTAGTAATATAGGTGGCAATGTTTTATATAATTCGCTGTTTTAAAATTGAAATTATGATTTCTATAATCGAAATGGTTTTCTATTTTATTACAAAATAATATTTTCAATAACATAGTTATATACAATTGTTTACATCACTATTTATATAGGTTTGCTTATTGCGATAATTCGATTAAAATCACTAAGAGTTATAAGTCCTATAAAAGTAAGCAGACATCTATGTTTCTCTGAATAATTACATTTTCTAAGAATTTCTTTTCATAAATGTTAATTATTTTTATTTATTTTAATTCAATAAAAATTCAATTCAAATAAAAAATAATTCAACAAAATTACTGACACAGGAAAATTCGGTTTTACTCAGGTTTAATTCTTATAGAACTCAGGCAAACACAAAAATACATTCACATTCTAGATAATAATAGAAATTGAAAATTAAATAAGTTCATACTATGAAGACAGAAACAAAAATTAATTTGAGTAAATTACACAAAACGTGAGAGGGAGAGAGTGTGTGTGTATGTTATATGTGCGCGCGCGCTCGCGTGAGTGTGAAGGTTAAACATCGATAGATAAAACTGGTAAGAAGAATTATTTACCATTATGTCATACTTATAAAATTGTTTAGAATACGAAGTCGGTTGTCTTAATGTTGTTCTTTATGAATATGTATCATTAATATATTAAAAGTAACAGAGAGGCCTGAAATAAAGTAAAAAAAGAAAAAGTGGACCTAAAATAAAAGCAACAGATAGACCATGAAGTAAAAGTATCAACGTATAAAAAGGATCTGAAATAAAAATAATATTCTGGAAAAAAAATAAATTAGAAAATAGTACCTCAAATAAAGTAACATATAAGCATTACTTCATTACAAACTCAGTTCACAGAGTGTTATAAAATCACTTAATATGAGTTAATATGTTATATGTCTTTTGTGTTTAACTTGAATCGTACAATAATATAGAAAATGTAAGGCCTAGAAATGACATAAATAGATACCTTGGGAAAAATAATTACTTGCAAAAAGGATTGGTCAACTCTTGAAGCCAGAGCCAGGCCTTGGACTAGCAGGAGGATGATTGAATCAAATGGTTCTGGATTTGTGACTACAATAGGCATCACTCCCAAAGGCTTAAAGCTATGTAACACATGACTGTGCCAAAACTTCAAAAGCAAGACAGAAGCGTGTTGACAGTTTTAAATCTTCATCTACCGACCGCTTTTCGCGAACGGATTTTTAACGTTCTCCGTTTATTTAATTATTTCTGCGTTTGGCCTTTTGAACTAATTCACTTGTTCAAGGTCATAAATTTAGCCTCGATATTGGTCACTGGTACTCGATCAATTTTAGTTGATAAAAATGTCTTAAACGAAGCATTGTAGTCTATGCATGGAAAGTTTTTCGTAGTTTTGGTATTATAACATGTATACTTTGATACTTTTGTAAATTATGACAAAAAACATTACCAAGATTTGTAATACTGGCATGTTATTGTTATGGAAAGTCCGTGCTTATGTCTAAAATCAATCATAAATAGCTACACAAATAAATAATAAGTAACTTCAACTTTGTCAAAAAAAATTGTTTCTTTTAAACTTTTTTTCAAAATTGTTTCTATACTCTTTGAATTTATTATACATCTTCAATTCCTCTCTAGTTGTTTTTTCATTAATTCTTGTGTTATTACATTAAATGCAGCTTGTTAAAGCTGTGGTTTCTTCGAAAAATCGAGAAATGCATTTCAAAATATTATATTTCAGTTAAATCATTTTTTTATAACATATAGAACATAATTGCATGTCAAGTGTTATTTTAGAATCAATTTTCATTCAGTAATCATAAAGGATATTTTATATAGGCTAAGCGGAAAAACATATTTATAAAACTATTTAGAAATTCTTAAAAGTTATTTAAAAAGTTTTAAATCTATTATACTAGCGCTCGAACAAATGTTAAAAATTGTAATAATATAATGAACTATATATCCAATAGACCTACCACATACAAGATATATCCAATAGACCTACCACATACAAGATATATCCAATAGACCTACCACATACAAGATATATCCAATAGACCTACCACATACAAGATATATCCAATAGACCTACCACATACAAGATATATCCAATAGACCTACCACATACAAGATATATCCAATAGACCTACCACATACAAGATATATCCAATAGACCTACCACATACAAGATATATCCAATAGACCTACCACATACAAGCTATATCCAATAGACCTACCACATACAAGATATATCCAATAGACCTACCACATACAAGCTATATCCAATAGACCTACCACATACAAGCTATATCCAATAGACCTACCACATACAAGATATATCCAATAGACCTACCACATACAAGCTATATCCAATAGACCTACCACATACAAGATATATCCAATAGACCTACCACATACAAGCTATATCCAATAGACCTACCACATACAAGCTATATCCAATAGACCTACCACATACAAGATATATCCAATAGACCTACCACATACAAGCTATATCCAATAGACCTACCACATACAAGATATATCCAATAGACCTACCACATACAAGATATATCCAATAGACCTACCACATACAAGATATATCCAATAGACCTACCACATACAAGCTATATCCAATAGACCTACCACATACAAGATATATCCAATAGACCTACCACATACAAGATATATCCAATAGACCTACCACATACAAGATATATCCAATAGACCTACCACATACAAGATATATCCAATAGACCTACCACATACAAGATATATCCAATAGACCTACCACATACAAGATATATCCAATAGACCTACCACATACAAGATATATCCAATAGACCTACCACATACAAGATATATCCAATAGACCTACCACATACAAGATATATCCAATAGACCTACCACATTCAAGATATATCCAATAGACCTACCACATACAAGATATATCCAATAGACCTACCACATACAAGATATATCCAATAGACCTACCACATACAAGATATATCCAATAGACCTACCACATTCAAGATATATCCAATAGACCTACCACATACAAGATATATCCAATAGACCTACCACATACAAGATAAATCCAAATAACAAGTAGTATAGTTACAATTATATAGATCAAATCTCTGCACATTTTGATAACCAATTCATCTTCACCTCCATCAGAGGGATGAAGTTACAAAGCAAAGTAAATATTCTTTTTTTAGTTTATGGTTACATTTAAACTCTCTCGTGATAACGACGGTGATGATGGATTAACAAAGTATAAAAGTTTTATTTAAATATTTTGTTATTTGGTTATTACCTAATTATTTGTCTTTTATTATGGTAACTGCTATATTTTTAATTACATTAGTTGCAACATTTCCACTATGATTGAAATAAAATAGTTTTATTGCTAAAAACAAGTGATTGAAACAAATTTTTTTACAGTGAATTCTTACTTGGATCAACAAAGAAAAATTTTATTTTAGTTACTTTTTATTACTTAATTACAAATAATATAAATAAATTAACATTATTAATGCGTTAAAACAGTTGTTCTGCCATATAACCTATAAAATAAAATCAGATATGTTTTATAAAATCATGTTATCTCTTATTTTAAGGCAAATGGGACGAAATAACTATGTTGCATATCTTGCCCCTTTTGTGAAATATTTTTCTCCCATATAAGAGTAAAATTAATTCATTATTAAATTTAATTATAAATTAATCAGAAAAGTATATTTCAACTTAAGTGGATGTATAAAAAGTATTTTATTAACAATTGAACATTTGTACAAGATATTTAAGACACATTAGGAAAGTGTGAATTAATAGTAGGAATTGAAAAAAGGTAGATGTGAATTTTGAAAATAATGTTATTCAAAAATACTCCAACCTCTATTGTTTGTGTATTTAACAAAGCTATCTTCTATAAAAGATCCAGAGCTAGACATAAAAACAAATAAAACCTTCCTATTTAAACCCTTATTAAAAGCACGTAAGTTTTATAGACGCGAATTAAACCATCAGAATTATTGCCATCTTCTTACGTAAAGAATTATACATCACTTCCACTAATGTAATTTATTCACTTCAGAGAAAGGGTGAATTTCAATTGAGTTCACCCCTTAATTGAAGCTTCCAGTGACGCACATTAAGAAATTCTCTGCCCTACCTCCCCCCCCGTCACAACCACAGAGTTGAAGGACGTAACCTGAAGTCTTTTTTGCTGTTTACAAATGTGCCAAGGCAAAAATAAAAAGAAGTTGTTAAGTCAAAGTTTTTATTAGTTTTTCTTTCATTAATATGTTATTAGTTAACAAGTTTTATTTATTTTGTCTCCTCAAGAACTTCTGCATCGCCCAGCTATGGTTTTTGCAATATTGGTGAAGTTTTATTAACCGTTAAAAGCCATAATTTATTGTTATAATTATATTAATGAATAACAATTAAATTGTGTTTATTTTATTGTTGTAGGAGAGTTTTCTAGATATTTATAAGTACAAAGACCATACCTGCATTATTTCCACGAACAAAAATTTAAAAAATAAACCTTTCAGAAAAACCCTCTATTTCAAAGAAAACAATGTTATAAGTGTAGATAAATAAAACTCATATTTATTAACTTATTTTTAGCATTTTACTGTTATTAGAGATGAAAAGCTTAATATTACTGTACTAGTTATTGTGAACCTATCGTGGGGGATGTCAATCCTAGTATTTTATGAATAACAAAGTTTTACGTTAGGCTTAGATGCGTACACTTGTCGTTGCGTTGCTCATCCGAACTATCAACGAGTTTCTAAGCATCATCATGTAAAGAGTTAATCCAATAACGTGGGAATAGGGAATCAATAAGAGTGGTGTAAATTTGGTGCTGGCAGGTTTCCAAAACGCTCACATCGTTAGTTTCTAATTTATTACATCTGGGAACGCCTTTGGGGAAATGTCACAGGGATTTAAGTTTACGTTGACAATAGTAAATACTATCCATACAGCTGGAATGGGACAGTTTGTACGTTTACTCTTGGAAAACGTTACTGGCATCCAATGTCTCTGAAGTTGAATGAGGAATATCCAAAAATATTGAACAGTGTGTCAGAGTTCTTTAATTGTATCTAACTATTTCTGGCAACAAGCTATTAATAAAATGTTTGATACACTTGGCCAATTCAATTTAACATATATTTGCTTTTCGCATATATTATGTTGCTAAAAATACAACCTAATAAGGTTTTCACTTAATTTAAGTATCAGCTGTCCGTCATAGCGGGATTACTGCCATCTATTGATTGATAGTTGCATCTATATTAATAAATCTTAACTTCAATATAAGTGACTGAATGCTCAGTTAAAGATGTACTATTATAAAATACAACGTTATAAACAAGAATTGTATAAACAGATATTGAGATTTTTAGAAGTATGCCCATCTCAGGTAAGCAAACCATCTTCATACGAAATTTCATTTCAAACGATCCAGTAGTTGAAGTGTGGCTGAATAACAATCGCACACTTTCAGGATTACAATATTAATCTGATTAATATCCGTTAAAAAACAACGGAAGTAACTTGTTAATAAGATTGGTTTTACCTTTTAGCGATCTCACACATTCCTTATACATTATCCCTTAGATAACTGAATTAAAATTAAAGTGCTTTGTGCTAAAAGGGTCTTGGGGCAAGTTAATGGACTGCTCTATAGAGGTCGCTTGTGTTTGATTCATTGAGTGAAACCTGATTAAGTGGACAGGGAAAGATTCAATAACTGTCAACATTATTGTACGCTTAACGATTGTTTACGCGACAGGATTTTCTCCCTCATTAAAAACATTCTTCCATTGTGCTTTCGACTCAGCAACTGTGACAAGTTATAATTTAGTCAATTTTAATTATAAAACACGAAAAAATGAAAGAAATTCGTCATTTCGAAACTGTTTGTCCCCAGTATAAATTCTGACATTGGCTTCATCACACATTTTTTAGAAAGATGGTTTTAGAAGATGTTGAAAAACCTTATTATTTGAATAAATTATAAACCTGTTGAATATCGAGTCAAAGAAGTTGATTTATACCTTATTAATATCTTGGTGAGACATTTTAAAAACATTTAATTTCTTACTGGTTTAATTTATAAGAAGCTCTGGTGACAGTGTAAAAATATTAGAAGTCCTAAACAAAGTATTAGGAGAGAAGGGGAAAGAAGGAGAAAAAAGTATACACAGGCGAATAACGTGGGAAGGGTCGAAAGAATTGTGTGTCCAAAAGCATTAGCTGATGATGGATAGGAAGTATCGTATTAACATATCCGTAATTATGCAACTTGTATTGCTGCATTAAGATGATGTCAACAATCTGTTACCGTGATCTATGTTCTATCTGTGTTTTAGCTGCGTTCTCTGTGTTTATTTTTATTTTAAAAACTATATTTAAATATGATTTTTTATATTTAATTTTGTTTATTTTGCTCAACCTTTTCATATATTTAAAAACGATATGAAAACTGTTTGTTGTTTTTTTTGTTATTTTAAGGGCTTGTAAATTTTAACTTGATTCCAATTACCTTCACACTTGGGAATAAATAAATAATAATTGTTTTATTTAACAGAAACTTAATTTTTATCGCTCGATAATTATAAAAATGAGTCTCATTCATAAATTTACACAAATTCGTATATATTTTATTACTTCGTGTTTTTTAAATCTAATCACCCAAAAAAGTTTAACACTGTCAAGTTTTTACTTTTAAAGAACACTTTTTGTGTATTACATATTCTTCAATTCATTTTCATCTTAAAACGCCAAAACATTTTCTTGTGTATTTTCAAACAGAAGGGTACTTTAACGATTCCACCCTAATAAGATACTTCCTTTATGTTTCTACTTAGATGTGTGTTAGTAACGTCCAGAGAGGTACTTTAACGATTCCACTACCTAATACGATACTTCCTTTATGTTTCTACTTAGATGTGTGTTAGTAACGTCCAGAGAGGTACTTTAACGATTCCACTACCTAATACGATACTTCCTTTATGTTTCTACTTAGATGTGTTTTAGTAACGTCCAGAGAGGTACTTTAACGATTCCACTACCTAATACGATACTTCCTTTATGTTTCTACTTAGATGTGTTTTAGTAACGTCCAGAGAGGTACTTTAACGATTCCACTACCTAATACGATACTTCCTTTATGTTTCTACTTAGATGTGTGTTAGTAACGTCCAGAGAGGTACTTTAACGATTCCACTACCTAATACGATACTTCCTTTATGTTTCTACTTAGATGTGTTTTAGTAACGTCCAGAGAGGTACTTTAACGATTCCACTACCTAATACGATACTTCCTTTATGTTTCTACTTAGATGTGTGTTAGTAACGTCCAGAGAGTATTAATATTGGGAAAATTCTAGTTGTTTCATTACAGACTAGATAATTAAAATAAAATGAATCAACAAAATAGCATTGGGAAGCTAGTCTGTACCTACTAAGACTTTTAGGCTATAATTAAACTATGTTTAACCCTTTACTAATCAGGGTTACGTATGGCCTTCACTTTGTTTAGGCTCAGTACATGTCGTGTAATATTGTACGTGACAATATTATATTTTCGGTTATTGTTTGTATTGTTAATATAAACTCATAATTTCACAAAATAAAACTGACATTTAAAAAAATATATAATGATGACGAATGTTTTAAAGACATAAAGAGACTTAGACTATGATTTGATTATACCCAACTCGGGCAACTGACAACTCCCCCCCCCCCCAATACATCCAGATTATACTCGGTTGATTTAAGGGAAGCTGTCTTGATTTATGCTACAATAAAAAAGACGAAGATTCAAAAACTAATTCTAAAAAGCTACAGGATAATTTGCTTTCAGTAATCGGTGACATTTAAACTAAATGTAATTCCTAACTTTAGTAATCGATCTTTTTAGTCGGAGTAATCAATCGCCAAACCGTTGGTCCTAAGACGTGATTAGAAAATAAAGATATAATATTCCTCAATTGAAAACGTTATATGCATAGTGGTGTTAAGGAAGAAAACGTTATATGCATAGTGGTGTTAAGGAAGAAAACGTTATATGCATAGTGGTGTTAAGGAAGAAAACGTTATATGCATAGTGGTGTTAAGGAAGAAAACGTTACATGCATAGTGGTGTTAAGGAAGAAAACGTTTTATGCATAGTGGTGTCAAGGAAGAAAACGTTAAATGCATAGTGGTGTTAAGGAAGAAAACGTTATATGCATAGTGGTGTTAAGGAAGAAAACGTTATATTCAAAGAGGTGTTAAGGAAGAAAACGTAATATGCATAGTGGTGTTAAGGAAGAAAACGTTATATGCATAGTGGTGTTAAGGAAGAAAACGTTATATGCATAGTGGTGTTAAGGAAGAAAACGTTATATTCAAAGAGGTGTTGAGGAAGAAAACGTTATATGCATAGTGGTATCAAGGAAGAAAACGTTATATGCATAGTGGTGTTAAGGAAGAAAACGTTATATGCATAGTAGTGTTAAGGAAGAAAACGTTATATGCATAGTGGTGTTAAGGAAGAAAACGTTATATTCAAAGAGGTGTTAAGGAAGAAAACGTTATATGCATAGTGGTGTTAAGGAAGAAAACGTTACATGCATAGTGGTGTTAAGGAAGAAAACGTTATATGCATAGTGGTGTCAAGGAAGAAAACGTTAAATGCATAGTGGTGTTAAGGAAGAAAACGTTATATGCATAGTGGTGTTAAGGAAGAAAACGTTATATTCAAAGAGGTGTTAAGGAAGAAAACGTAATATGTATAGTGGTGTTAAGGAAGAAAACGTTATATGCATAGTGGTGTTAAGGAAGAAAACGTTATATGCATAGTGGTGTTAAGGAAGAAAACGTTATATTCAAAGAGGTGTTGAGGAAGAAAACGTTATATGCATAGTGGTGTTAAGGAAGAAAACGTTATATGCATAGTGGTGTTAAGGAAGAAAACGTTATATGCATAGTGGTATCAAGGAAGAAAACGTTATATGCATAGTGGTGTTAAGGAAGAAAACGTTACATGCATAGTGGTGTTAAGGAAGAAAACGTTATATGCATAGTGGTGTTAAGGAAGAAAACGTTATATGCATAGTGGTGTTAAGGAAGAAAACGTTATATGCATAGTGGTGTTAAGGAAGAAAACGTTATATGCATAGTGGTGTTGAGGAAGAAAACGTTATATGCATAGTGGTGTTAAGGAAGAAAACGTTATATGCATAGTGGTGTTAAGGAAGAAAACGTTATATGCATAGTGGTGTTAAGGAAGAAAACGTTATATGCATAGTGGTGTTAAGGAAGAAAACGTTATATGCATAGTGGTGTTAAGGAAGAAAACGTTATATTCAAAGAGGTGTTAAGGAAGAAAACGTTATATGCATAGTGGTGTTAAGGAAGAAAACGTTACATGCATAGTGGTGTTAAGGAAGAAAACGTTATATGCATAGTGGTGTCAAGGAAGAAAACGTTAAATGCATAGTGGTGTTAAGGAAGAAAACGTTATATGCATAGTGGTATCAAGGAAGAAAACGTTATATGCATAGTGGTGTTAAGGAAGAAAACGTTATATGCATAGTAGTGTCAAGGAAGAAAACGTTATATGCATAGTGGTGTTGAGGAAGAAAACGTTATATGCATAGTGGTGTTAAGGAAGAAAACGTTATATGCATAGTGGTATCAAGGAAGAAAACGTTATATGCATAGTGGTGTTAAGGAAGAAAACGTTATATGCATAGTAGTGTCAAGGAAGAAAACGTTATATGCATAGTGGTGTTGAGGAAGAAAACGTTATATGCATAGTGGTGTTAAGGAAGAAAACGTTATATGCATAGTGGTGTTAAGGAAGAAAACGTTATATGCATAGTGGTGTTAAGGAAGAAAACGTTACATGCATAGTGGTGTTAAGGAAGAAAACGTTATATGCATAGTGGTGTTAAGGAAGAAAACGTTATATGCATAGTAGTGTCAAGGAAGAAAACGTTATATGCATAGTGGTGTTAAGGAAGAAAACGATATATGCATAGTGGTGTTAAGGAAGAAAACGTTATATGCATAGTGGAGTTAAGGAAGAAAACGTTATATGCATAGTGGTGTTAAGGAAGAAAACGTTATATGCATAGTGGTGTTAAGGAAGAAAACGTTATATGCATAGTGGTGTTAAGGAAGAAAACGTTATATGCATAGTGGTGTTAAGGAAGAAAACGTTACATGCATAGTGGTGTTAAGGAAGAAAACGTTATGTGCATAGTGGTGTTAAGGAAGAAAACGTTATATGCATAGTGGTGTTAAGGAAGAAAACGTTATATGCATAGTGGTGTTAAGGAAGAAAACGTTACATTCATAGTGGTGTTAAGGAAGAAAGCGTTATATGCATAGTGGTGTTAAGGAAGAAACGTAATCAAATACTAAACATAGCTCATCAAGAAGAAAACAGTGAATATAAAAAAACATATAATTAAATAATAAAAATATGGTACAACTCACAATTTTTTTTTTTTTTTTTTTTTTTTATAACCTATAAAGTTTTATCAAAAGTAAAAACAAAAGTGAAAGTCATGTTTTTACTTTTGCTAAAACTTTATAGGTTATAAAAAAAAAAAAAAAAAAAAAAAATTGTGAGTTGTACCATATTTTTATTACTTAATTATAACTTTCACTCACAAGCCAGCTCGAATATTATTTATAAATAACATAGTTAAACTAAATTAATCATTTTGGAAACTGTGCGTGTATTTATAGATAGATTAAAGTATTCTCTATTATCTTCCAGGGAAAATGTAACAGTTCTCAAGTCATGAACTATGTCTTGACATGTATTAGTGGTAAAACGATCTATTGAACGAGGTTTTGAGCCGGAAGTGTTTACAGTAGCGTATAGTCCTATCTGAGTGCAATGGACAGTCGGAATTGGATTAATGGTTGTTGATAATACGGACTGATAAGAGAAAGAAAATGCGTTCATAACAGATAAGATCTCTAATCTGATAAAAACAAGTTTTATTTTTAAAAACTTTACTCTAGACAAAAATCGTAGTAGGCTACTCATATGTTTGCAAATAAACAAGCCCTGGAGTGAATGTGGGTGTGTATGCATGCGCGCGAGCGTGTACGTGTGTGTGAGAGAGAAAAAGCCTACTTTTTCTATAGGTCTTACATATTAAATCAAAATTCTGTTCCTCAAGTGTTCTGTTTAATGTTGAAACTACAGTAT
The DNA here is from genome assembly GCA_036971475.1 of Prosapia bicincta. Taxonomy (NCBI): domain Eukaryota; kingdom Metazoa; phylum Arthropoda; class Insecta; order Hemiptera; family Cercopidae; genus Prosapia; species Prosapia bicincta. The sequence continues at coordinate 212,633,806 of JBAIZL010000001.1, forward strand.
TCATTCTCGAGTGAATGTGGGTATGTATGCACGCGCGCGCGTAAGAGAGAAAAAGCCTACTTTTTCTATAGGTTTTACATATTAAATCAAAATTCTGTTCCTCAAGTGTTCTGTTTAATGTTGAAACTACAGTATTCATTCTCGAGTGAATGTGGGTATGTATGCACGCGCGCGCGTAAGAGAGAAAAAGCCTACTTTTTCTATAGGTTTTACATATTAAATCAAAATTCTGTTCCTCAAGTGTTCTGTTTAATGTTGAAACTATTCATTCTCGAGTGAATGTGGGTGTGTATGCACTCCCGCGCGTGAGAGAGAAAAAGCCTACTTTTTCTATAGGTCTTACATATTAAATCAAAATTCTGTTCCTCAAGTGTTCTGTTTAATGTTGAAACTATTCATTCTCGAGTGAATGTTGGTGTGTATGCACGCGCGTGCGTGAGAGAGAAAAAGCCTACTTTTTCTATACGTTTTTCATAGTCTATCATTGCAACCATATTAAATCAAAATTCTGTTCCTCAAGTGTTCTGTTTAATGTCGAAACTATTCGTATATCTTTATTGCTGTTTGTTGAGAAATTGTTTAGTTTTATTCTGCTTAACTTTTGTTTCAATTATTTCTTAAACTTAATAATACACTTTTAAACCGCTCTTATCCCTCTGTACTGAATTGTCGTTATCCTTTGCAAGAGTCAACCATTGCGGTAAGTTAATGCAGACTGTCGTTTTATTGTTTTCTTAGAGTTATTTGAAGGTTATGTTGAAGTCATTTTAGAATGTGTTTAATATATATTTAGAAATAATGACATATAACCTCAAACAACAGCTGTTTTGATTCATCGTAGATTCTTATTGTACTTTAGCAATAAGTAGAATTGTGTACTTTTCCTATTGTGTAATTTCCTAACCCAATAACGCTACCTAATGCACTGACTTGAACTATATTAATTTAATAATTTAACTTAGTAGGACTATTTAATAATTTAGACAAACGCATTTGTTCACATTATTTATAAAATATTTTAAAATTTAATTTTTAAATAACTTGGAATACCTCAGCTTAAACTTTCTGCAGTTAACCTTTATCTGTGTTTCCTCCACAAACTTATGTTACAATTTTGAAACCTCGGCGCAGTAGTACATTAGTTAATATCGCCCTTCCATAACTTTATGTTATACTAGCTCCAAGCTCTCCAGAAATAGTTTTATCTTTTACTAAAAAGATAAAACTGCAGCAGACCAAGCTATCCCCTAGAGCAGTCGTTCCCAACAGGAGGTCCTCTATCCCCTAGAGCATTAGTTCCCAACCAGAGGTCCTCTATCCCCTAGAGCAGTGGTCCCCAACCAGAGATAGTGTATCCCCTAGAGCAGTGGTTCCCAACAGAATGTCCTCTATCCCCTAGAGTAGTGGTTCCGAACTGGAAGTCCTCTATCCCCTAGGGCAGTGGTTCCCAACAGAATGTCCTATATCCACTAGAGCGGTGGTTCCCAACAGAAGGTCCTCTATCCCCCAGAGCATTGGTTCCCAACCAAAGGTCCTCTATCCCCTAGAGCAGTGGTCCCCAACAGGAGGTCCTTTATCCCTAGAGTAGTGGTTCCCAACCAGAGGCCCTCTATCGCCTAAGGCAGTGGTTCCCAACCAGAGGTAGTCTATCCCCTAGGGCAGTGGTTCCCAACAGGTCCTCTATCTACTAGAGCAGTGCTCCCAACAGGAGGTCCTTTATCCCCTACAGCAATGGTTCCCAACCAGAGGTCCTCTATCCCCTATAGCGGTGGTCCCCAACAGAAGGTCCTCTATCCCCCAGAGCATTGGTTCCCAACCAAAGGTCCTCTATCCCCTAGAGCAGTGGTCCCCAACAGGACGTCCTTTATCCCTAGAGCAGTGGTTCCCAACAGGAGGTCCTCTATCCACTGGAGTAGTGGTTCCCAATAGGAGGTCTTCTATCCCCTAGAGTAGTGGTCCCCAACCGGAGGTTCTCTATCCCCTAGAGCAGTGGTCCCCAACAGAAAGTTCTCTATCCCCTAGAGCAGTGGGTCCAAATAGGAGGTCTTCTATCCCCTAGAGTAGTGGTTCCCAACAGGAGGTTCTTTATCCCCTAGAGCAGTGGTTCCCAACCAGAGGTCCCAAATCCCCTAGAGCAGAGGTCCCCAACAGGAGGTCCTTTATCCCTAGAGCAGTGGTTCCCAACAAGGAGGTCCTCTATCCACTAGAGCGGTGGTTCCCAAAAGGAGGTCCTCTATCCCCCAGAGCAGTGGTTTGCAACAGGAGGTCCTCTATCCCTAGAGCAGTGGTTCCCAACAGGAGGTCTTCTATCCACTAGGGCAGTGGTTCCCAATAGGAGGTCCTCTATCCCTAGAGCAGTGGTTCCCAACAGGAGGTCCTCTATCGACTACAGTGGTGGTTCCCAACAGGAGGTCCTCTATCCCTAGAGTAGTGGTTCCCAATAGGAGGTCCTCTATCCCCTAGAGCAGAGGGTCCCAATAGCAGGTCTTCTATCCCCTAGAGTAGTGGTCCCCAACAGGAGGTTCTCTATCCCCTAGAGCAGTGGTCAACAACAGGAGGTTCTCTATCCCCTAGAGCAGTGGGTCCCAATAGGAGGTCTTCTATCCCCTAGAGTAGTGGTTCCCAAAAGGAGGTTCTTTATCCCCTAGAGCAGTGGTTCCCAACCAGAGGTCCTCTATCCCCTAAAGCAGAGGTCCCCAACAGGAGGTCCTTTATCCCTAGAGCAGTGGTTCCCAACAAGGAGGTCCTCTATCCCTAGAGCAGTGGTTCCCAACAGGAGGTCCTCTATCCACTAGAGTAGTGGGTCCCAATAGGAGGTCTTCTATCCCCTAGAGTAGTGGTTCCCAACAGGAGGTCCTCTATCCCCTAAAGTAGTGGTTCCCAATAGGAGGTCTTCTATCCCCTAGAGTAGTGGTTCCCAACAGGAGGTCCTCTATCCACTAGAGCGGTGGCTCCCAACAGGATGTCCTCTATCCCCCAGAGCAGTGGTTCCCAACAGGAGGTCCTCTATCCCTAGGGCAGTGGTTCCCAATAGGAGGTCCTCTATCCTCTAGAGCAGTTGGTCCCAATAGGAGGTCTTCTATCCCCTCGAGTAGTGGTTCCCAACAGGTGGTCTTCTATCCCTAGAGCAGTGGTTCCTAACAGGAGGTCCTCTATCCACTAGGGCAGTGGTTCCCAATAGGAGGGCCTCTATCCCCTAGAGCAGTGGGTCCCAATAGGTCTTCTATCTCCTAGAGTAGTGGTTCCCAACAGGAGGTTCTTTATCCCCTAGAGCATTGGTTCCCAACCAGAGGTCCTCTATCCCCTAGAGCAGAGGTCCCCAACAGGAGGTCTTCTATCCCCTATAGTAGTGGTTCCCAACAGGAGGTCCTCTATCCACTAGGGCAGTGGTTTCCAATAGGAGGTCCTCTATCCCCTAGAGCAGTGGGTCCCAATAGGAGGTCTTCTATCCCCTGGAGTAGTGGTTCCCAACAGGAGGCCTAGGATATCACTGAAATATTTTTATTTAACACGTTCGCTGCAACCATATCCGTAACTATGTGCATCATGAAGAATATAAGTAGGAATCAGCTTGATATGCTGTGAATTCTGAGTAAAAGTGTCAAATATGGAACCTAACATTTCTTGAATCATGAATTCAACTCATCTCACTGTACTTATTGGTACGTTATGGGTTGTCGCAATTCCACTGCATAATAATTTTGAACTAATAATATATTAAATTTTTAATCAATTGCCTGCTTGTCTTTGATGTAATAAAAACAGACTTGATACGGTTTTTACTTCATTAACTCCTTATTCCAAACAAAATGTTAATATAAATAAGTTTCATGAAATTCTCCTGGGCCTACAAACTTTAACACGTTGAAAGTTTTACTTTTTGTATTTTAAATAAAAATAAAACACTTCTTGAATGCACTTGTAATAAACTCGTGGTAGCATCAAATTAATTTTCACATGTAAGAACAGTTTCCACCTTAAGGTAAGTGGGTAGGTAAACCATGATTACTTACCAATATAACTCAAATTATTTTGCGTGTAATCTACAATTTAAGTTTAAGAATTTGAGGGGCCTTTGTCAATATAGCGACCGACGAGGGGGTCCTTGAAAATATTTTGTTGGCCTAGAAAGAACGGCTATTCCGTGTGACAATGCTTCCCCCTATGCCTTGCCCCTATTCTATTCCAACACTATCAAGGGAAAATCAACAATAAAACATGGGGAACAGTTCAGTCCTTGGTTGACATGCTCCTATAAAAATACCCCTAACATAATAATAAAACATACATCAAGTAATATAAACAAAAAAAGGTTGAAGTCAATTCCTACTTAGGATGACAAAGAAAAATATTATTTTAGTTAATTTTGATTAAATAATTACAATTACAATTACAATGAATAAAGTGACATAGCCTGTGCCGTAAAACAAGCTGTTCTACCACATAACCTGTAACATAAAATCAGCTGTTATATGAAATCAGTATCAGTACTTATGAAAATGGGACACTTATTTTAAGCCAAATGGGACAAAATAATTATAACTTGCCCCTTTTATGAAACGTTTTTTTCCCATATAAAAATAAAATAAATTCATTAATAAATTTAATTAGTGAACTGATATTTGAGAAAACTGAATTAACGTCAAGTGTCATCCCCTACAAGTTTAAAAAATCTGTTTTAACTTAAGTTGATGAATTTATTTATTGTTTTTTTTATTGAATTCAACCTTACATTGCATAAGAGTTACGTCAATATGTAAAATAGTAGGAATTGAAAAATTACTTGCAAAATTAGAGCAAACATCCCTTAAACAAAACTGTTTTTATAAAAACATAAAACTTTTACTTCCCTTAAAGTGAATTGAAGGCCTATTTTAATGAGTTATTCAGCTATTAAAACCCTTTGAAATATCACCCTCTTTGTATGCAAGATTTCATTAATTAACAAGAAAACCTTTTATTAAAATTAACAACATTGAATTATGAAGCATTATCAAAGAATATTGTTTGTAATTCCTCAACCTAAATCCTAAACATTACATGCTTTATGAAGAAACTATCAAAATAGATAGTAAAGGGTTTTAGTAATCATCTAAATTATTTAATCAAAAATATACTAATAATTACATAAATGAGAATCCCAAAATTCCAAGATTAAATGGAGTAATTAAATTGCATAAAGAAGATAAACCAATTAGGCCATTAGTTAATTTTACAACTGCTCCTTCTTATAAAATTTCAAAATATTTGCCTTTTTACTTGAAGATAAGGTAAAATTATATAATACTCATAATATGACAAATTCCATGTTCAAGTTGAAGTTAGAATCAAATAATATCATTTCGCTAAATAGCACGGGTTTCCCAATGGTTCTAACTCCTACAACAGAGATCTAGTGTTCCCAAAGCGTTAATACACAGTTCATTACTGCTTTACAACCAACTATCTCTGTACAAAAGTGAATGTAATAGAAGCCTTCAAATGGGTAAGCAGTCTCTAAGTATTTGGGACAAAAGGTCTAGTCATTTACATACATATTAAATGCTAATGAACTTTTACTAAAAAGATAATAGATTTCTCTTACTTAGTCGACATATTAGGTTAATTCAATTAGTACTGGTTTGTTAATCTTTAATAATAACCACTTTCTAAAATGTAAGTTCTTAATTTCAGCAATTACCAAAATTGTGGTTTTCTTTTATTTGGGAAGCCAGGAACAAGTAGAACTATTTTGAGAAAATAAATTCTACAACTAAAAATAAAATATTTATATAATTTATTTTGATAAAATGATTTAAGTTTCAAAATTAAATATTCAGTTACGGTATTATACAGTAAGTAGACAAACAAAAGTATTGTGCAGTGAGTAGGTTCAAGTTTGTATAGAGAGTGCGTAGAAAAAAGTAATATATATATAAAAAGATTTAAATAAACTCCTACTTAAATTACCAAATACAAATTTTACTTTAGTTACTTTTTATTAAATAATTACAAGCACTATAAATATGTATATACATATGACAGAATCACAATATTAAGTGGCAAAATAGAAAGCGGAATTATGTATTAAAATTAATTAATTAAATTAATTAATTAATATTTGAAAAAAACTTTATTAACATAAGTGTTATCTACTACAAGTTTTAGAAAATTTATTTGAATTTGAGTCAATGAATAAAAAGTATTTGATTAATGTTTGAACAAAATATATAAATAAATATATATATATATATATAGGGAGAGTGAACTAGTAGGGTTGGAATAAAAGTAGGCTTTAATGTTTTTGTGTAAGATAATGTTTTTTTTTATTCAGAAAGAAAAGTCTCAATAAGTCAATACATTTTCATTTTGTGGGTTAGGGCCTATAACATAGAATAATGGCTTAAAAACTCTTGTCTATTAAAATATTTTGATCTATTTTACGTCAAAATAAATTGAAGAGTTCATTTTGTTGTCATCTTTTACTTTACAATTTTTGTTGCTCTGTAAATTAAAGTGAATATAAATGGATTTATTTTAAAACACTAATTATATTATGACTGTCTGAACTTTACATTTTGTAAATTTGTTAAAACTTACTGAGACAGAAAGTTTTCAATCGCTATGTGGCGATCTTAATCAGTGTCTTCAGCTTAGAGATGTTAGGTTAAGCGGTGACAGTTTTAAAGGCAGGTTTTTGATAGTATCAAAGAGTATGTGTGATTTGTATTAGGTTTGTTCATTTTTATTGGTTTTGTGATTCGTATTAGGTTTAATATGTTTGTACTTTGTGTTTTTGTGTGTCTGTAAATTATATATTGTTCTAGTGTGTTGAGATGTGGTCTCTTTTATTGATGTGTAAGATTTCTAGGTTATGGTTAATGTCTGTGTATTTGTGTCGGGTTTCTTTTATATGATTGTAAAATGCTGAGTTGGTGTTGTTTCTGTTCCTCGATTCTTTATTTAAAGCTGCGACCTGTTTGCCCAATGTAGAATATTTTGCATTTGTCGCAGTTTAGTTTGTATACGCCTGGTGCATGTAGTTTATCTTTGTTGTTGGTGTCGTTTTGTATTTTGCATTGTAAATTGATATTAGTTTTGTAAGCTATTTTGTATCTTGTTTTTTTTTAAATTTGTGGACTATACAATTTGATGTTTTGTTTATGTATGTTATTGTGATGTATTTGTTTTCTCTGTCTGTAATGTTAATTCTAGTGTTTTTTGTGTATTGTGCCACAGTTTGTCTAGTATTGTGGTGTTGCATTCATTTGTTATATTCAACTAATATATATAACTATATTCAATATTGTTTAATATTTTGGTTTTGTAATTAGAAGGTTTTGATAGTGACTAAGACTTCTGTAAGTTGGTGATTTTATATTATAACCATTATGTAGGGGCAACGAAATTATCCTGAAGAATTTCGAAACATGGAGACATATTCAGTGATAGATTTTGGATCTTGTTATTAAGTTTTACTTGGAGCGCAGAATACATCACTACTCATTAAGAAGTAAGTGATTTGTAAAAATGTGTGTCCTGGATCACAATGTCTATTCATTCTGCCCCAGAAGTGAGGCCTTTTGTGTGAAACAAAAATGCAAATTAATACAGTTTTGGAAAAAAATTATTTCATCTTCTAAGAAAACTTTTTTTTAACAAGTATTTAGTAATAAGTACAACATTCAAAATGTATGAAGTTAATGGGTCAGAACAAAACTATTTTAACAGAAAATATACTTAAGAACTGGTCACTATTTACAGCTTCCTAAAATGCATTAATTAATTTGAAACGAACTGTGATAAAAGTGAAGCAACAGTAAAACAAATTTGAAACATCTTTGGTTGAGAGAAAAACAATATTGTTTTAATTGTTACTTCAAAAAATGTAACACAGCTGTTATTATTTCTCTATTGCAGAATCCGCTACCTGCAACTCCATGGAAAGGAGTACTAAATGCTACAGTCTTTAGAAGTATTTGTCCCCAAGTGAGCACAGAAAATGAGTTGAATGAATTGAAAGACAAAATCAGAAGAAATGAAACTGTAGAGGATTGTCTGCACCTCAATGTTTATACACCACAGGTTAGTAACTGACTTACAGTTATAATTATTAATACAATCACTCCCATTTAACCTATATATCTTGTCTGCAAAATTATATAAGTTGTGCATGATGCAATCACAAACATTTGTGTATGTGTGTGTGTGTGTGTGTGTGTGTGTGTGTGTGTGTGTGTGTGTGTGTGTGTGTGTGTGTGTGTGTGTGTGTGTGTGTGTGTGTGTGTGTGTGTGTGTGTGTGTGTGTGTGTGTGTGTGTGTGTGTGTGAATGTGAGTGTGTGTGTGTGTGTGTGTGTGTGTGTGTGTGTGTGTGTGTGTGTGTGTGTGTGTGTGTGTGTGTGTGTGTGTGTGTGTGTGAATGTGAGTGTGTGTGGGTGTGTGTGTGTGTGTGTGTGTGTGTGTGTGTGTGTGTGTGTGTGTGTGGGTGTGGGTGTGGGTGTGGGAGTGTGTGTGTTTGTGTTGTATTGTGTACATTCAGGATACAACTACACTTGGTAGAAATATGAGCGTGACAAATTTAATGATAGAGAACATTAAGATATTGTCATGAATATTGCCTGACTCTAGGAGACAGAGAAAGTATCACTTTTACCATTGTCGCTCCCCACCAGTGGATGTTGCTACATAATTAATTAAACAATACACTATTGTACTATTTACATTATTTAATATTGCCTGTATTATAGTAATGAGATAAATGTTCTATGAAAAAAATCCTTCATAGGCAAATAAAAAAGGAATTTTAATAACATGAAGTAAGTATTAAAAGGTAGAAACATACAAAAGACAGATGAAAACATAACAAAAACAAACCCAAGAGTGAGAATCTGTTGCCAATTTTCATCCCAACTCAAAGTATAAATGCAGATCAGCATGTTGTAAATTTGTATGCCAACTTTAATCTAAACGACATACTTTAAACCAATTAACAAAGTATATCTCTGGATTTACAATACATTACTCCATACAAAAAGGTCTGAAAATTGTTTTAGGACTTTATTTTGATCCCACATGACTTAACGGTTGATTGTTTTTAGTTCTATTGCATTACTACTACTAATGCATTAGCCTATTGCATTATTTGACTATTATTGCCTACAAGGAGTAGTGAACATAAGTAGGATTGAGATTCCTGCATAAACCCTCAAGTAGAGGATAAATTGGAGGATATGAAGCCATCAAATGTGCAGTGTAATGTACCTGGAATAAACCCGCTCTCATCATAGGTGTCCATTCACTATCCGGCTCACCATTTGCAATTAAAATTATATAGATTATATTAAATTGTAGGTAATTATTTGAATGACTAAATGAAAACTATTAACTTACTTACTGACGAGTATCAAAGCAGTTGTTTCATTGATGAAGCTAACCCTTGGAATTACTTAGAAAGTTAATAACTTTCACTTAGTTACTCAAATAATGTCTTACAATGTATTCAGTGAATTAGATGACTACACATTCAATTCAATAAACACAAGTTTTTGACATAACTTCTCCTAAAGTCTCCTAAAACCACCTGATATTTTCCTCATGTCCGCCTTTTCTATAAAAATTAATAATAATTAATGATAAGAGTATATAAATGGGTAAAACAAGTCCCTATATGTCCAAAGTAAATGTTACTACACATAATTTTCTACGTATTTCTATGGCATAGAAATTGAAGATGGAATCAAATAATATAAATTATTTTATCTTGCTAAAAACATTAATATGAAATTCTTGACAAAAGTTGCAAAGCAGCAAGCCATTATGTGGAGGAACTGGGTTTGGCCAACAGCAATATTGTCACATTTTACTTCTTTAAACTACTCTTAAACCAGAGGCAGATAAATGTTTCACAGCCTGTGAACAATGGTATTTCTGTAATGATGAATGTTAGCAAGAAGTGAAATATTTGTTTTAAGGTTTAAAGTAGTGTCGATGGTAGGAAAGATTGTTGGTAATGATGGAGTCTAGAAGATGATACCTTTGAAAGAAAGGTTGGGGGAATGTTAATGGTAAGCCAATAAGAAGCTTTTAAAAATTGAATACCTATTGTATTTAATTACAAAATACCAAAACATTAAGCATACAAGTATATAAAATAAATTTTAAATATCCTAGAACATTAAAAGAATTCAAATTTTTGGCAGATAACATAAATCATAGGGACAACTGTATCAGTATAGTAGTAGGAGTAAGATTTAGACAACTTACGAAAGCTCTTAATCAAAACCGCAATTGATTTAATAGAAGCACACATCACAACTAGAAACATGCATCACGCGAATGAAACTACCCAAACAAATACTGACATATAAAAATAATAGTTTACTGGGTTTCAGATCACAGATGATGTTCTCCAAGAGGATTTTTATCACACAGATAAACACTTAACACAAATCGTTCTTCTGAGATGATTAGAAAACTGTGTCATACAATACCGAATAAAAAATATAGAACATTAACCAGCACCAATATTTTGATTCAGTACAGTGCTTTCCTTAACTGTATTAACTAATTCAATGCCTCAGAGATAAGTATCCATTTTCCACGAACTACCACTTCCGCTACCAACCTCAGTTACTCCCTCCACCTCATTACATCTTCCATAAGAATGCAAGATTGATGGTAGTCACAGCCTTCACTAAAAAAGTGCTGGGGAGGGCCATATGTTTCACTATGCCTCAAGAACATAGTCCAGTTAATCACTTATGTTCTACACCATCTAGGCATGGGCTTAGCAATAATATCCAATGAAAGGAACAAATCGCAACATAGCTAAAGACAACTGGTTTTGAAGCAACCTTTTGGCAAAAAATCTCTTCTAAAGAAATACCAACTTATAATAGGTAGGTACTATAAAAATAAATAAATCAGAACTCCCAGCTGACTTTGTTTACACAAAATTTGATATTTGGACATATGGATCATTTCTTTTTATATTTGCCTATGACCATAGTGTCCTAAAGCAAAAGGAAAATGAGAACTGTGGCACTTCTTTCTACAATGCATGATGATGAATCCCTAGCTCAAAGAAGCAAACTGCAAGTAACAATCTGTTACAATCAAACCAAAGGAGTTGTTGATGCATAATATCAGTACTGTCACAATGTCAACATTGTAAGAAAAACGATGTGCTGACCTCACTAGTTTTTCTTCTACATATTAAACACAGCAGCACATAATAGCAATGCGATATATCTCCTTCACTTTCACAAAAATCATGGAAAAGCGTTAGAGAATACAGAAAACAATGACAACACAAATAACAACTCTTTCTTCTAAGCACAATTGAAAACCGAAACCACTACTCACCAGGTTTCAGTAACTTCTTCATTTAAAGGAAGAACTCGCAAACCCCTGGGTGGGAAAAAGACTTAATACAGCCAATTCCCTCTAGTGGGAACCATACACTCTGAGTTTGTAGTTACCTGTTCAAAGGCATTCTGCTGAAGAACACAAAAGAAAATATTGTAGTTTCTGTATTTGAAAAAAGAAGAGAATATATGAAATGCCAAAACCTGTCTATGAAGAATACATTTACAAAATAAAGCTCTCGATGTTTTTTATCAATATAAAATATTGCTATCATCAGGAGCTTCACACACTGTCAACAGTTTAGTATCACTTCACTATATTTGCAAGTGGACATTTGATATGTTTAGAAGAAGCTGAGCCTTTTAAATAAACTTTAGGAAAATGAGAGCACGTAATTAATAGTTATCAAATGTCGACTCGTTCAAGTACATTAAAATGAAGTTATCGAAAGTTGCTTTATAATCTATCAGTAACATAACAATAACCAATATAAACTAATATACAGTATGTACTTACTAAAACAAGATCCATATTCTAAGTTGCAGCACACTGAAGAAAATTAAAAATAACATGAATTCTTGAATTTTGTAGTCCATTATGTTCAGTGAAATTAATTAATCACTTTCATTAGTTTATGACTATCCGAGCTTAAAATTTTGTAAATTTATAAAAACTCTCAGTGTCTCAGTATGTTTTTATAAATTTACAAAATCTAAAGTTCGGATAGTCATAAACTAATGTAAAAGTGATGAATGTTAAAATGTATTGAGAAACTACTAAATGATTTCTTTTAGTCCATTGCTACAACAATAGTTAGAGCAGTAGCATCCTTTTTCATTTGTTCAATTTCAAAAATAATGGAAATATTATTTTCACATTAAAGCCAAAAGTAATAAACATTTATTAAATGATTTTGATTCATCAGTAATTTTATGTAGGAAGCAACTTAATAAAGGTAAAGGTCTAAAATAGGTACTGATCATGCTAAAAAAATATTCAGTATAATTTTGATATATGGAGCAATTACTCTCAAATGAGGTATAAAAATGGATCTTGTTGTAATTTACCTGTGAAACTTGGAGGAGATCAAATTAGTTCTAAGTCTGCAATGACCTTGAAAACACCTTGAAGTGATAGTAATAGTACCAATCAAAGGACTAATCCCGTATTTTTAAGTTAACTTTTTAAGTAAAAAATTTTTAATTAAAAGTTTTACTACCTCCCCAGATAAAACATATAAGACAAATAAGAATAAATTTCACTTAAACTTTGTTGAAACTGTATTGAAACGAGTCTAGTGTTGTCATTTTTATTCAAAGTAAGAGATTAAGTGCAAGTTATTCTGTAACGAGGGCAACTGCAAGTATTTTTGTATTGTATGCATTTTAGGAGGGTAAGTTTCAGGAGAATTTTTTTATATTATACAAGTATTTACTATAATAAAACCCATAAAACCATTCCAGAGTAAGAGTAAATCTGTGTGTTCAACAAAGTGACTATTCTAAAAATAGTTTTTTAAAAATTGTATTAAAAACTAAACACTTGTAAATATTTACAACATGCCTATAGTAGCACTTACTTATATTTATTGAGGACGGCCATTTCGGGAGATGTGTCAACTCAGACCATAACTCAATGGGACACATCTCCTGAAACAGCCGTCCTCAACAAATATTTGTAGATATTTATGTTTTCTAAGGGAAGATATTCTGTGGGTTTTATGTCTATAATTCTAATATTTGGTTACATTCTTTTTTATGTGTGTTTTAATTCAGGTACCAGGTGAATGTAATAGGTTACTTCCAGTAATGTTTTATATACATGGAGGTAGCTTTAGAGTGGGTTCTGCTAGAAACTTCCTACCAAACTACCTTCTTGAGAAAGATGTAGTTCTTGTGGTTATACAATACCGTCTTGGTCCTTTGGGTAAGATCTTAAAAGATTTACATTTTTCAATACAAAAAATTTCATTTCATTGTTTGTTCAATTGAGAATAGAGAGAAAAAAGAATTGTAACAGTATTGAGCCAAGAATTATAAGAATTATGCATATAATTTCAAAGTGAAATGACTAATTACACGCAGTAAAATAACAAACTGGTAGAGTTGGTAATCATGATTTAGTAAACATCATTTCTACAATTTTTTTATACAAACATTATTCTATTTGTTCCACATTTATTGTCCAGTGATTCCTTGTTAACAGTCACACTTAAAAAACCCTATTAAACCATGCTTTTAATTTCCAAACAAAAGAAATTTTACACAAATTCGATCTAATCTATTACACATTTAAGCATATTGAGGTTAGCTCAACTGACAGTACAATTTGTACAAAGGCAGAAAGATACACTTACATTTTAAAATATTTATGTATATATATATATATATATATATATATATATATATATATATATATATATATGTATATATATATATATATATATATATATATATATATATATGTATATATATATATATATATCACTTAAACAATAGTCATAAACTATTGTTTAAGTGATTAATAAGATTCACTGAACGTAATGGACTACAAAATTCAAGAATATATATATATAGTTAATTAAAGTCAAATAATGTCGTTTTAAGTTTAGCATAATTTAGTATTTGTGGACACAATAACTGACTCAACAGACGTTGTTCTGTTTTATCTATAAATATTCAATTCGAACAGGAATAAAATGTAAAATGAACAAAATTTTTGAATTAGCGTAAATATAATAATAACCTAATTCTTACCTTTCTCAAAACAAAAGAATTCATTCTTGAATTTTTAGTCCATTACGTTCGGTGAATCTTAATTATTGTTAAGGTGATTAAAACAATTCAGTCTAATTCTATATCTGAGTAAATAAAATTACATCTATATTTATATATAATTAAAATTATCTGTATCTATGGGACATTCAAATAATATCTAATAAGTAGAATCCATATTTATTATAATAAAATATAGGCTATAGTAAGATTTATTTTATAAAGTAATACATTTATTAACTTGTAAACTAACAAAATGTTCAAATCAATAACATTTTAACTTATTATTGTACAATAAATAAAGTAATATAATGCTCGTTTAACCTAAACTCATATAAAAATTGTTGTATTATATGTTAATTTTGCTTAATTCAAATATAAACTGTATGTCAAAGAATGATTACCACCATCTATTGGTTATTAGTTGCATGTATATCAATAATTCTTAATTTTTATGTAAGTGACTGAGTGTTCAATTAGAAAAATATGTGGTTGTATTTTTAATGAAAAATATCAAATTTAACACCTCTATTTGGGAATGCCAGAACCTTCCCAGGAGAGTATTCAATAGCTTCACACAGTTTCATGTCGATCAGATTAACTGTTTAGTAGGAGGTATAAGAGACATACATTCATTTTTATTTATATAGATGTAAATTGAGAATTACACTGCTAAATAGTACAAAGAGTTACAATCTACATATTCAATGAATAAGACATGAGAAATTGACAGGTATACTGTAACAAAATTTGAGTATCACAAATTTTACTTACAGAGTTTCAACCTAGAAATGACTGCATGTCTCCTAATGAAAGAGATGGGATGCAGCCAGTGGAAGTTGAATTTCTGTGAAAGTCATTACAAAGAAAATTTATAGATAGTTTAAATGGCCAATATTGACTACAGTCAACCACAGGCATATTTAAAAATCCTGAACATTCTCCATTATTATTTTAAATTACTAAAATATTACTTATTATTTTGTTCAAAATTTAATATAAGTTCACTCATCCATTGCAAGCTTAGGAGGAATCTTATAATCATACTGAATATTTAAACAAAAACAATATTTCTGAGATCCAAATCAACAAAAACTCATACTCCAATCCATAGCTAGTAGACAAAGTAAAAACAAATTTAGTAATAAAATGTTTTTAAAAATTCAACAAAAAAATAAATGCAATGAAACTTATATATATATATATAAAACCAGTGTCCTTACATAATTTAACAAAAATCTTTTTAGGTATATTTATGAATTTTAATTGAACAAGAATATAATTTGTTAACTGATATTAGTAAAAATATCTTGATAACAAACTTATAATGGGCAATTGTTATAAATATTCGTTTTTTATTAATACAACCCATAAATATTTGTCTAATACAAAATGTCCATCCTACAGGTTTTCTGTCTTTACAAACTGAAAATATGCCAGGGAACATGGGATTAAAGGACCAACTTTTAGCCTTGCAATGGACAAACAAACATATTCCTCAATTTTGTGGAGATCCAGGGAATGTGACCCTATTTGGGCAAAGTGCTGGAGCTGCTGCTGTTACTTTATTTCTTACAAGCCCTCTGGTAAACCCCGGTAAGCTTAAAATTTTATTAAAACTTCTAATGTTTGTAAAAACACCTCAACATATAACCTCGTATTCACTTACCACTTACTCTTTAATCAAGAATTTTACTTCATATTTTTTGCAAATTTACTTTCCAGAGCTATACTATAATACTAACATTTTCAAGCATTAATGCATGAGAATGAGACTCTATATTATGCGACAGCTCTAAAGTGTCGACTCATAAAACATATCAATAATACATTTACTTAAGTACAATAAAGAATGTGTGTTGAAACGGTCTGAATCACCGTTCAAATTAAGAAATTAATAATTTCAAAAATTTTAATAACAAATTTAATAATTAAATAATAAGGTTTTAATTTATTGTATAATGAAACGTTGTAAAGAGTGAAGAAGTCAGTAAAATTTTGATAAGTATTATTAAGACAAATTAAAAATTATAATAGCATGAAACTGTAATAACTAACTAAATTTGACAAACGGGAGTGAAGTGAAAAATTTCTAAGTGCCAAAAAATGTTAACTTGAGAACTAGGTCACGTAGAACTATCACTGACATTTTGAAATGACCAGCAAGATCCAAAATGAACAATAGTGAAAACTAAATTTAAAAAACCTAATTAAACAATAAAGTTACAGCCATTTTAAAATAAGAGACATTTTTCAGTGTTCTAAAACAGATAACAAAATTATGCAGGTTGAATCGTATACGTTGTCCAAGCCGCCTGTACAAGAAAAAAAGCACGGAGATAGCGACGAGCTTAGAGCGGGCGGGGAAGGGTTACATAGCCGCAATAAAAAATACAGAAACTTAGGGACCTGTAGGGCAATCTGTAAACAATTTTAATACGAGGTGCTAACGGTCGTAGTGTCGGTCAGCGCCTAGGACAACCACTATAGGCCAGATGGAGCCAAATAACCACGTTTCCGCCGTCTAATTCCATCCATGGACGAGGGCTTCAGACTCAGCCTCCGGGACGTGAAAATGGAGGACTTCCATCGACTAACCAGGGATGGCAACTTCCGATGTCCAGGGACCTGGAATCCAAACGAGATGACTCTAGGACAGGCAGGGAAATCCTTGGCAAGTCATTTTCTCTATTTTATTAAATAACGTCAAATTTAGTAAGTTAAAAATATTAAATTCAAAATTATCAATAAAAATTAAACATTGACTTCACTCTATGTTGAATTTTAAATAAAGGTTAAGTTCAGTAAAATTAATTTGTATAATAAAAATGCTTAAATAATGAATAATAAATATTAAATTCATGAAGTGGTTTTGGCCATAAGCCAATCATTTTCAGGAAGACTAGAATTATAGAATTATACCAATTTTAAAATTATTTGTTATAAAATGTAAAATTTACCAATTCTTGAAATCAGAGGATAAACAATTTTTTATTATGTTAAATTAGGAAATAATTTTTGTTCAAATATGTAAATGTAGTTAATGAATTATATATATATATATATATATATATATATATATATATATATATATAATGTAGAAATTAAATATATGAAATATCAGAAAAATTTAAATAATTATTTGTGATTTCAATGAAAACAAAGAAATAGTAAAGAGAGAGTCAAATGTATTTTAGTTGAAATTATATTTATTTTTATTTTAAGAAACCAGTAATTAAATGCATTATAAAAACTTATGGTATTTAAATTTATCCTGTGTTGAACAACCAATAAAACTTTTAGTTTTTTCCAACTGATAAATAATGATTATAAAATCAAAGTACAGTTTTAATTAAATTTCATTAATTAATAAATATATAAAATCCAGAACCTAATGTTTCTTCAAACGAGTTCTCTCCTGAGAACCAGTTTATTGATTTATAAAGTTTTTACCAGTTTTATAAAATGATTTTTTTGACAAATTTTTTTATCAAGATTGGTAAAAATCCAAAATACTTTACAAAAAAACCGACAGGACACTATGTAAAAGGCAGCTACACAAAAAAATCATTCAGAGAAAATACCACTTTGGAGTTACAATTTTTTAAAACAAAAATATAAACTGATATACTTGCATTACCTTGTTGTATTTGATTATATAAAAAATATGTAATCAGGACTGGGGTATTGAGATCTGTTTCAGCGTGTTATAGTACAGAGTGGCTCTTCACTCTGTGATTGGGCAATGGACATGGACCCTGCAAAACATACTCGAAGAATTGCAGCTCAAGTAAATTGTACTGAACCTGATACTTATGACCTAATCGAGTGTTTGCAAAATTGTTCAGCTTATGACATATTATTTGCTCATGGGAATTTTCTAGTAAGTTGAAATAAATTTAAGTAATCCATAGGAAGAAGCTTTAATATAAATAATAAATTATTATTTGATTTCATCTTCAACTTGATCTACTTTTAAACTAATGCACTTAAACTTGTATTAATATTAGCACTTAGTTTCTTTGCTTAGTGAGGACATTGTTTCGGGAATTATATCTTATTGCCAACTCAGACTTACTGAGTTAACAGTAGGATACACCTCGTTAAACAAAGAAAGCATGAGATACTATAGCTAAAGCTGGCATAATAATCTACTTCTAAGTGTTTTAGTTAAAACAAATAATATAATCAGCTTTTCTATGCAATCCTTAGTCACAAAATGTGAATGTATTTGAGTTTGGATACAGAATCAACTCACTTTCAAATAGTCTTTCAATTTTCCAATATTCTTTTAATTTCATGAATCTACATGAATTATTGATCACTAAATTTCATTAAATTTATATACATTTCAATAAGATGAGAATCAAAAATTTACTAAACCAATACTACAAGCCAAAAAATGGTACTCTAATGGAAATGTGTGCTGAGAACGTTTATATATAATACATGAATATTTGTGTACATTTTACATAAACATGAAATTTGTTTGTAATTTCAAATTATGTCCACATATTTGTTAAATTAGCAACAATTGTATTACTGTTTTTATTTTTTTATACCAGTATATCCATTATTACTTTTTATTATAAAACAATAATAAGTTCTAATAATCTATTTAGCTTTAATTGTTTGCTAATAAGGGTAATTTTAATTCTTCATAAGTAAGAATGAATAGAAATATTGTTTACAAAACCTTTGGCGACAATGCGAAAAACTCCTCATCTACACTAATAAAATAGACCCAAAACTCCACTTCACCTCAGAGATTGAAACCAACCGATCCCTAAACTTCCTCGACCTAACCATAACAAAAAGCCACACTCAAAAACACAGCTTCAACATTTACATGAAACCCATAATCACAGACACACTTATCCACAACACCTCAAACCACCCTATCCAACACAAACACGCTGCCTTCAGATCCTTTCTCCATAGACTTAAAGAAGTTCCAATGACCACGGAAAACATAAACAAAGAACTAGACACATTAAATATTTAGCATACACAAATGGATACAACACCACAATAATAGACAAACTATGGTACAAAATACATAAAAACACTAAAATTAACACTACAGACAGGGAAAACAAATACATCACATTACTATACATAAACAAAACAACAAATAAAATAGCTTGCAAATTTCATAAAATAGGGTACAAAATAGCATACAAAACTAATAAGTTACAATACAAAATACAACACGACACCAACCACAAAGATAAACTACAAGCACCAGGCGTATACAAACTAAACTGCGACAAATGTATCAAATTCTACACTGGACAAACAGTGGCAGCTTTAAACAAAGAATCGAGGAACATAAACAGAACACCAACTCAGCATTTACAACCACACAAAAGAAACAGGACACAAATACACAAACATTTACCATAACTTAGAAATCCTACACATCAACAAAAATATGAAATTTACAGACACACAAAAACACAAAATACAAACATATTAAATGAACAAACACAATACAAATCACACATACTATTTGATACTATCAAAAACCTACCTTTAAAACTGTCACCGCTTGACCCAACATCTCCAAGCAGAAGACACTGATGAAGATCGGCACATAACGATCGAAAACGTTCTGTCTCAGTAAGTTTTAACAAATTTACTAAATTTACAGTTCGGATAGTCAAAAACTATTGTTTAAGTGATTAATTTGTATACAATTTAGTACTATACTCATATTACTTCAATCAATACTGATTATTAACCAATAAGTATCAATCTTAGCCATACAACATCTAGGCAATCCTGAATCAAAAACCAATTAGTGTAGTTGATAAATAACTAAAATATCAATCTCCAACAGTTGGATATGTGATTTTATTAAATTTATGAACATTTTATTTAGTTTAATCAATGTTCAAATTTTATTGGTGAAATTGGTAACTCGGACATATGGTCTAAGTTGGCTATGGGATGAAACTCCTTGCCTTCTACTTCGCATTCCATGCTTGAGTTTAGAATGACCTATAGCAAAGTTCATGTCTAATAAAACCCGATTATGTGTCTGAACTATGCTATACATTTCTGCTTTGAGCAAATTATTGGGTTTACACATTTCACAATGTTCTTTACGGAATTGCTTATCATTTCCAGCAAAAAAAATTATCTGGATAATAACACAATTCCTTACTTAAGACATCGTTTGTTAGTCTCTGTTTTACCAGTATTTATAAACATTTTTTTTTTAAACAAAAAGGTGCAACAACATTTTTCTGACTGACAATTATTGTTTTTTATTGAGTAGACTAAGTTATATAAAAGTATAGCCCTTATAAAAGTTCATGTCTCTTCTTTCTTTCTTTATCCAGCGCCCACTTTTGCCATTTCAGCCATTCGGTGCCGCACAGTCCAGTAGAGGGAGGCGTGACGCTCAAATATAAATATTTTACACACCTAGACATTTGCATGTTTTAAATATTTCATAAATTTGTATAAAGTTATAATTAGTTGTCACTAGACAAAGCCTTCTCTGCTACTTTGTTAAAGTTGAGGATGATAGTATAGTATTTGATAGCTATCTTTCCATATTGCCTGAAATTACTTTCGATGACTATTATACCATGAAGATAATTAAAGCTCTCCTTCCTAAATGTAACCTCTCAGATGTGAGATAACAGTCATACACCAAACCTAGGGAATCACATAACCTCAAATTCAGATATATGTCATAATTAATTATTCCTAGGAATGAAATAAAATATTATTCTGATGGTTCTAGGCAGATGTTCTTATTTCGGAAGGGAAAGCTGTTAAAGGAAATAATGGAGGAAATCATGCTGTAGTGGAAGAAGGGGAGGAAAACAGATTCCTAATAGAACCTCCTGCGACTAGTTTTATGGAAGGACGATTTCTTAAAGTCAGTATGATGGTTGGAGTTACCAAACATGAAGGCAGTTTCTTCCTTGGAAGTATGTTCTACATTTTGTTTATGCTTGTTTAAACAATAATTAATTTCAGGAATAATTTATACTGTACAATTTATAAAACTGTAGGGGAGACCGGGGCTATGTGGCACACTTTTAAAGAAATATTTTTTCAATAACTCATGAAATTAGATATTGGATAGAAATCATTATCAAAACCATGCTTGTTACATTAGTTATTGTAGCCAATTTTTATCTTTTAATTATATGAATATAAAAGTAAACGTTTTGGCCTAATTCAGACAGTATGCTAGTGCAACATCTTACCCTGTGTGTGGGGTAAAGTGGAGCAATATGTGAGTTAAGATGGTTGCATTTACTTTTAAAAAAGTAAAGTGAAAAAAAAGTAATTATTGAAAGATAATTTAAAGGTATGAAATGAAATGTTATTGATTAAAATACAAATTTACAAATTAATTCGGCTTTTTTAAAACTATTTATTTGTGACTGCTCTCCTCAGACTTGTTTGTTCAAAAAGGAGACCAAAATCCTTAACTCTTGTTTTATATTAAAAATAACAAGAAATACACCTATTCTAAGTAATAACAAGTCACAATTATTGCATTTTAAAAATAAATCTCGTTCTCTAGCACATTTTTCATGTGACCAAAGTAAACATTCTATGGACTTGATCCACTGTTCCCCTAGCTTACTTTTACTAAGCGGTGACAAGCACATTCTTTCTTCTTCGTCTTCAAACCTCATTTTTTTCCACTAGTTTCTGTTTCTTATTGATTCTATTTTGTTTGGCTAACCCAAACGGTTTTCTGACAATTTTTTGTTTCTTAGCTACTTCTTGTTCTGCCCATAGGGCATCCTTTACAGTAGTGTCTGTCAATATTTTGGATTTTCTTTTGTGTCTATCTTTTTTTCTCCTGCTTTTGAATAACGCTGGAGTTCTTCCACATTTGTTCTGGAGTGATTCTTACTGTAGCAGGTGTATTAGATGTTGGTGTTGTAGGGTCCGAAGAGAGAGAAGTTTAAAGACATGGATTTATTCCCGGTGCTGTATCGTGTAAGAAAGAAGGTTCTGTAACAACTGTAGAAGTGAAACTTTCAGTTTCTTTGTTGCCACAAGCACTGTTGGAGTGAGGCCTATTAGTCACATAAAACCACATGAAAATACTTTCTTGAAAAAGGTGTAAGCCTGAAGTTAGTTTTTCTTTTATAATTACTCATCGCCTGCAATAATTAGGATTCATTTATTAAGTAAATTCTAGAGATATTTCAACATCAAAAAATTACAACTTCGATTTGGGGCAAAGTGGCGTATTCATGCCTTACCCCTGGTCTTGATGCGGCAAAATTTAAAGTTTGGATAGTCATAAACTAATGCAGAAGTGATTAATAAAATATAACGAAATCTTGTTGCTGTTCATGACGAGCTGGTTGTTAATTCTTAATACACTTTTGCTATTACTTGTGACCAGACTTTTTGTTAACTAAAAGTTGTTAAATTGCTACCTTAAACTTGGAGGAAACATTTCTTCGAAAACGAAAGTTAACAATTTATCAACTTTTAGTAACAAAAAGTCTGGTGGCAAGTAATAGCAAAAGTGTAATAATAAAATATAACAATAAGATGGTATAGCGATCAATCATTGTTTAGGCCTAATATCTCATTTTCTTAAAACATTCATCCACAAATGTATCAACTAATAAATATAACACAAATTCAA
The DNA here is from genome assembly GCA_036971475.1 of Prosapia bicincta. Taxonomy (NCBI): domain Eukaryota; kingdom Metazoa; phylum Arthropoda; class Insecta; order Hemiptera; family Cercopidae; genus Prosapia; species Prosapia bicincta. Next base: position 212,656,568 of record JBAIZL010000001.1, read on the forward strand.
TAAAAACAACAAACCTCATAAAACGTAACAGCTTAATACTGCATAAAAATTTTTCAGTGTTATTTCACAAACATATAAACACTTATTCACCACTATTCTTATATAAAAATAATTCTATTTGACAAATTACCTCTTGAAGTATTGTATAAAGCATGTAATACCATTTACATTTTGTATACTATCCTCAGCCTTTCCTCTTTCAATTAATATCCCATTAATTCCAATGAAACATGTCACTTTCAATTCAAGTTGAAATTTGAATAGGTTTTCCAAAATAGCCATCCTCATATAACAGTAAAATATCCATTTTAAAAAAACTTAAATTAAAAATGCTTAATTTCTGGATTACAGTAACTGAAGCTACAAGGTAATAATAGTCATATACTGTGATACACTTTATCTTTGAATTTAAATTTGTAATAAAAATTAGCGGCTTGGAAAACTAGAAAACAGCTAAGTTGAATGATGTTTAACCTGCTTATAATTGAATTATTTCATATTATTTGATTCCATCTTAACTTGAGCTACTAGTTTTTCACTAACAACACTTAGTGATGTATTTTATATTTTAGTGTAGAAGTTTATAAAAATTAATTCATATAAAAATTAATTTTTATTCCAATAGGATACAGCCTTACGCTGGGAGTTTTTTTTGTCTTATTAATCTTTTGGTTTCTTAATCATAAAGTTAGTTGGTTTAAAATATCTTGTGAATTATGCTAAAGAGAACACATAATAATTCAGAAATCATCTTTACTATCATTATATATGATTGTAGTATCATTTTATATTTGTGTGTAAAATGATAATGTTGCACACTATACAATAAATGTATAATGTAGCACAGTTTCTCCTGTAATATTTTTCACCTACAATTATATGAACAGAAAAAAAACTATAAATTAATTGTGTAATGAAATATCAGTGATGCTTGCAGATATCCATGATTTTATCTTGAAAAGGAAATTCAACATGACTGAAGAAAACCTTACAGAGTATCTCTCCAATGATTTCATCAAAGCAACACTTCAATTTAGTGGTATGTTTGATATTATATTGCTATAAGGTGATATATATAATAGAGTTAATTCTAATAGAGCTTAATATCTGGTTTCAACTAATCAATATTTTTACAAATAACATATAGTACTACATCATAAGCTATAAATCTGTGCATCTGTGACATTTGGATATTTATAGACATCTGTGGTTCAATTCAGTATTTTCTTCTTCTCTTTTTTGATTGATAAAGATCATTGTATGACCGAAATATTTCAATAGTGTGATATGTTTTTATATGTGTCTATTTATTTATTTCCAAGAGATTGCAGTTTTGGACTATTGCCACAGGTAAGTCGGACTGTCTCCTATCTAGTCCAAAAATTCATATATATATATATATATATATATATATATATATATATATATATATAAACGCCCTTGCGACCAGACATTCTATTAACATAAATTGTATAACAAATAATGAAACACGCAAAGTGCAAAATAAAAAGTCACAACATGCTCATGTGATAGAGTGCCTAAGGTGTTCCAAAAAATTCAGGTCAAATTCTTATGTACAAACTTCATAAATGCTTACCATTCCTATAGTGATGAATTGCTCATGATTACCAAGTGGCTGAATTGATATGATAAATTCAGTGTAAATATCAGTTTATACCATGCCAACATTAGCCCCTACTCCGTTTACTTTTCATTAAACTCCAGTGGTACAGTATAGTCTCCAAAATCCGAGTCCTGATTTTTCAAGGTTCTGTTAAATTTGAGCCTATTTCTATTTCAGACTGTATTATGAATTTGGAAGGAAATTCAAATTATTTACTGTTAGACAGTGCACTATCACATCTCGATTAAGATCGACTGTGTTCTGATGATATCCGTGTTTATTTCTACCCGCAACTGTTACGACCCTAATACAGCCAATACAGGGTGTTCTGGAATGTATGAAAAACATACAGATGCTACCTTTTACAATCTCTCTTGGAAGCAACTGAAAGGGAAGTAGGCATTGTAGGCTTTCTAAAAAAAATACAGTTAAGGAAGTTGATTACTGGTTATCCAAATTATTGAACAATATAAAAGAAGAAATATTAGGTAGGTCATGGAATAATATCCTGAATCATAATAAAAATGTTGACTGTGTCATTAATCCAAAAGAAGAAACAGATTTGACATTTCTTATCGAGAAACTTCCAGGTTGTGAAAATTAGATGATACAGACATATGTTAATGGATGAGTAAAGACAAATGTAAGTAAGTAACAATAACACAATTTACGACTATTGAAATGTTACAAGATGTATTCTAAAAAAGTATTTTGTGAATTCCTAATTAATAACAGCATTAGGGTTAATTAGAACTCTTGTTTTTCAAGGTCCCATCTACCTTTAATTATTGGGACTGTACTGTATATTGATATCAAAACTTCTAAATTCACTGTATAAGGATATCTCACTGCACTCATTTGCCAAAAATTTGTTTTATCAAGATATCCTGTTATACCCATGGTAAGAGTTAAGAACATTCCGAAAAATTGTTAAAATGACAACATAATTTAATTAGTTAGATAATTTTTTTATTTAATAAAACACACCAAGTTTGATTTATGTCATCCATGAGTACTAGATTCACTATTACTTGTCTAAAATAGCTGCTTTAAGTGGTGCTCACTGTGTATTTCTAGTTCAAAATAAAAAATCATTAACTGATCTTCACATAATGAATGTACGCATGACATACTTTGTGTGCTTATTTTATTTGTTTCCATCTTCAACTTGAGATTTTAGTTTACACTAAATCACTTTAGACACACACCCATGAAATAAAGTAATCTCTGAACATGTATCCCTTTATCATCTGCAAGCTTTGTTGCACTTTAAGTTGACAGAGAGTGGCATCTACCTAAATGGCTATCCTTATTTAATATCAGAAGTTAATGCTTCTTACATAGGTAATTTTTTACATATTGCTATGTATGTTAATGAGAATAAACTGATAATTTGTTTTAAATGATACCTTTATAAGTTAAGTAAATAAATGTATTTAAGACTGCAGAGGTCGTGCAGATTACGATTGTAATCAAGGGGTAAATTTTTGTGTGCTATTTTTTATGTCGGTTGGACTTATGACCTTGAGCGGCGACTACCTTTCACACACATATCCCCACTGTTACCAGTCAAGTAGTAGAGCTGGAAACTGGCAAATTATTTTTGTTTAATATTTTTAATTCTCCTGGATTACAATAGTACAAATCTGCGCGACCTCTTATGATATGTTTCCTTTAAATGACGTAGTTTTAATATTTTGTCTTTTAAATAGATATTTTGTTATTTTTGTGTGCAAACAATGTTTAAATTACTAACACCTTTATCTGTAAACAATGTCTGAGCCAGAGCGTGAACAAATACGACGCTGGCTTGCTGAAACCGAAAGTGACAATGAAAGTGTGTTAGGTAGACCTAACACATGACTTAACTTATTTTTATGTGATATATTTACTCTTTTGTGCTATAATAAAATATGTTTTTCACCACATTTGTTTCTATATAACCCCTTAAGCACCCTAAAATGCGTATAAGATATTTTTTAAAAATATTTATATTTTAAAAGCTATTTAAAGTGGATTACAATAGTAATCTGTGGGACCACTCACATTAATATTTAGGCGCAACCATTGCAGTGTTAATTGTATTGTTCAAATTTTTTTCAGCAAGTGATTGAACCACCATAAGTAAACTTTAAACAATCGTACCTTTATCTTACTCGTATTTTTCTGATACTATATTATAGACAATGTTTCCTGAGCAATTAAATACTTCAGTTTAAGTATATACTATTATATATAAGGTACTATTAAAAGTACTTGTAGAATTTTAAAATGTAGTGTACATAAATTAATTATTGGACATTTACACTTAGATAAGGTTCAAAAACCACATGTACAACTAGACACTAAGAACCTAAAAAAACATTCATTGAATAAAATTATTAAAGACAATTTAATATGAATAATTTTAAAAGATTACAATAGAATGTTATAATTCAAGGAATTTAGTTGAATGAACTTTGAACCGTATCATTTTTACATTTTGGCCAGTTGAACTTTGTTCATTTTAAAGCTACCCCTAAATAAAGACATTTTTATAGAAAAATTAAACTCAAAAGATAACAGCGAATACTACATAGATACAAAAATCAAAATTATTTATCAATAATTTAAATAATATGGTAAAAATATGTTATTAAAAATATCATAATAAAGTAGAAACTTACTTTCTGTTCTCTCATTGGTAGGATATCCTTAATATTGTCACCAAAGTTCATATTCTTATACTTGCAGTGAAACTAGTTAAACTTGACAACTTGAGTTTTAGTTACAAAGATAATTCTAATCTTTTGAAAATAATCAATGTGGATGCTGCAGACACACATGAGTATGTGCCACAGAGCTCTTTCAAAGGGCTACACTTCATAGTGATATGAATTTTCATCTAATCAAACCTTCAGAATAACCAAAAAGATCTTCAGTTTTTCTCAATATATAAGTATACATAACCATTTATTGACTAGAATACAGTTCTGTTCTAGAAAAATCCTGTTTGTTCTAGATCAGGGTTGTAAAACTGGCAGCCCTCCAGTTTATTCTGTCCTGCCCGCCAATAGTTTTTCAAACTTGAAAAGAAATAGTTATTTAATGAAGTTATACAGAATTGGATCAGTGTATCAGTCAGTTTCTAACTGCCTAGAAGTTCACCATTTTGGATCTAATTCTAAAACAGTCCCCCCCCCCGGGCAGTAATTTTAATTCCAACCCCACTGGTAAATAGATTTCTCGGACCCTACAACACACATTGGTGTGGCACATGGTTGGGCCAAAGATTGATTTTCAGCCCCATTCCCTGTAAGTTTGACAACTCTGTTCTACATATCATTAAAAATTTATTTAAATAAAAAGAAATCTAATGTCTACAACCTTTATGCATTACCCTAACAGATACTCCACATCTGAAATTACTCGTAGTTTTTACTTTTAATTTTTTTTAATTTAAGCTTATATTTTTTAAGACTACTGTACATTTTTCAACTAATAACACCATCATATTTAATATTGCAAGTCTTTTTTTAGCAATTTTTTAAAGTTAATATACATTTGATCCTACTTTTTTACTCATTTAGTTGAATTGTAACACAGAATTGGATTTTCTATTTGTATGGATAGTTAATACGGGAATTTTATAGAACAGTTTTTGTACTTGACAATTTGCTTAGCAAAAACCCACTGTTTACTAACATTTTTTTACAGATGCATTGTACACATAGTCAGTGCTTTGTTCAAAGCTAAGAGTATCATGGACAAGATTTTTTCATTGTTCAAGATTTGTCTGTGACATGCAGCATTGAACAATGCACTGATCAAGTTTAAAATGTGTTTGTTGAAAAATGAGTAAGTAGAAGTTTTTGCTAAATAAATTGATAAATAAGTGTTATTTAAAAAGCTCAAGATGTACAACTCAACAAATATATTATTGTCACTGGTTTATCAGTCTTAGACTTGTATTAAAAAGCTATGATTTCTTTGGGCACAGAAAGAATGATGTTCTCTACAAAAGTCGTTTGTAGATAATGTCCTCAAATTGTTTTACAACACTTTTTTTTAATTCAACAACAATACGGTTTATATTTTTTCTGTTTCAATAGTACAGCAATACCTCGACTTACGCGATTCCCAAGTTACGCGGTTTTAAATCATGCTGTCCGAACTACGCAGAAACTGGTCTATTCCGGAACAAAATGCTCAAAAGAAAGAGGAAATATTTTCAGGTTTTAATCGCCAAAGACAGATTGACAGTGAGGGTTGGCGTAAATACAGCTGTTAACTATAAGTTGTAACCTCTCATAGTTTATCGCTCAGAAAATCAAAGGGCATTAAAAAGTATTTCTAAAACTAGCTTGCCCGTGATTTGGAATTCGAATCGGAAGGCTTGGGTGACAGCTGTTTTTTGATGACTGGTTTGGTCATCATTTCATACCTCAAGTCGAACGATATTGTTGGTTTAAACAAAATCCTTATAAAAGTAATTCTTATTAATTGACAATGCTCCTGGCCATCCACCTACTACTTTAACTAATTTCGACACTAACTAATTTCGTGAAAGTGATATTTTTGCTACCAAACACAAATAATTTGCTTTAACTGATGGCCTTAACTGAAGGACAAAAGGCCTTAGTTTAATTGATCAAGGCTTACAAATTTTAGAAAACATAGACTTACACGGTTATCACTCAGTCCCACTTATCGCGTAAGTACGGGGTATTACTGTACTTACAAACCCAATCAAAGGTTGTGATTTATGTCCTTCAGAGTTGAAGTGAGTTATTCCATACAATATTTAGCAAATATATTATTGCATATTTTTCCACACAAGACTCAGCACCATTCTATGCATTAAACATAGTAATTTTGATCCTGAACTTAGCTTACTATGGGTATATATTTTGAAAAATTTTAATATTTTAAAATTTTTCAAAAAACATTATTAAAACTTTTAAATTTCCAATATTGGTATAAATATTGTTTCTAATGCCTTTGAACATGTTTGATTCTCATAAAAATAAAAGTTTGCTAGTAGAAGAAAAAAATACAATTGAATTGTAAAAATTCCTGGAATATTTTTCAACAAATAATACATTTGAATTTAAATAGTCATCTTTCAACATTGCAAGTAACACTAACTTTCCAAATAATCTTTACATTTTCAATAGAAGCTATTTTCAGAGCAGTGGATTTTAATTTTTTATAGCTAACTGTATAAAATAATAAATATTTTTAATGATGATACTATATTATATAATAAATGTTCATTATATTATATTATATAATGATTTTTATATTTTTAGGTATAGATGATACTTCTGGAGCAATTACAGATGTATTTCAAGATAAATTTTTCAAAACTGATGAAATTGGAAATTTTATGGCTATGGTTCCTGGTCTTATTGACGTAAGTTGTTTGGTCTTTATTCAATATTTTGTAAAGATTATTAAAACTACAGCTACATTCAAATACTGTAAAGGTTCCTTATGCTAAAACCATATTCTGTTGTTACTCAAATAAAAATTTTACATTATTTAAAATTTTGTATTCTATATTTATGTAATATATTTTGTATACCTGAGTTTAGAAGTACAGAATAGTCTATGTAAGAGAAGAAAGTGTTATCATTAAATATAAGTGGTACCCGAAACCCTCAACATCCTAGAAACCCAATTAATACAGAACAACATACCTAAAACCTAAAACCCACGTTACCGAAATCATAAACATCCTCCAAACCATCACTAAACAAAACTATTTCACCCACAACTCAAACTTCTATTCACAACCAGATGGCCTACCCATGGGAAGTTCTATCAGTAGTGTCCTAAGTTAAAATTTGTCTACAACACATACACAACACCAAGATACTCACAAACAATACACAAAATCATTTACTGGCACAGATACGTCGACGATATCATAACACTATACAGAGGCAACTCCCGTCAATGCGACAAACTCCTGAACTACACTAATAAAATAGACCCAAAACTCCACTTCACTTCAGAAATTAAAACCAACCGATCCCTAAACTTCCTCGACCTAACCATAACAAAAAGCCACACACAAAAACACAGCTTCAACATTTACAGGAAACCAATAACAACAGACACACCTATCCACAACACCTCAAACCACCCTATCCAACAAAAACACGCTGCCTTCAGATCCATGCTCTATAGACTTAAAGAAGTCCCAATGACCATCGAAAACATAAAAAAAGAACTAAACACAATTAAATATTTAGCATACACAAATGGGTACAACAACACAATAATAGACAGACTATGGTACATAATACAAAAAAAAAAACACTAAAATTAACACTACAGACAGGGAAAACAAATACATCACATTACCATACATAAGCAATACAACAACAAAAATAGCCCGCAGATTTCAAAAAATAGGATACAAAATAGCATACAAAACTAATAACAGGTTACAATACAAAATACAACACAACACCAAAAACAAAGATAAACTACAAGCACCAGGCATATACAAACTGAACTGCGACGAATATAATAAATTCTATATTGGACAAACAGGTCTCAGCTTTGAACAAAGAGTCAAGGAACACAAACAGAACACCAATTCAACATTTTACAATCACATAAAAGAAACAGGACACCAATACACAGACATTCACCATATTCTAGAAATCCTACACATCAAAAAAAAAGGACCATAACTCAACACACTAGAACAATATGAAATTTACAGACACACAAAAACACAAAATACAAACATATTAAATGAACAAACACAATACAAATCACACATACTATTTGATACTATTGAAAAAATACTTTTAAAACCGTCACTGCTTGACCCAACATCTGCAAGCAGAAGACACTGATGAAGATCGGCACATAGCGATCGAAAAGGTTCTGTCTCAATAAGTTTTAACAAATTTACTAAACTTACAGTTCGGATACTCAAAAACTATTGTTTAAGTGATTAATTTTTATACAATTTAGTACTATACTCATATTATTTCAATCAATACTGATTATTAACCAATAAGTATCAATCTTAGCCATACAACATCTAGGCAATCCTGAATCAAAAACCAATTAGTGTAGTTGATAAATAACTAAAATATCAATCTCCAACAGTTGGATATGTGATTTTATTAAATTTATGAACATTTTATTTAATTTAATCAATGTTCAAATTTTATTGGTTTAAGTTGGCAATGGGATGAAACTCCTTGCCTTCTATTTTGCATTCCATGCTTGAGTTTAGAATGACCTATAGCAAAGTTCATGCCTAAAAAACCACGATTATGTGTCTGACCCATGCTATACATTTCTGTTTAGAGCAAATTATTGGGTTTACACATTTGACACTGTTCTTTAAGGAATTGCTTATCATTTCCAGCAAAAAAAATTATCTGGATAATAACACAATTCCTTACTTAAGACATCGTTTGAGTCTCTGTTTTACCAGTATTTATAAACATTTTTTTTTTAAACAAAAAGGTGCAACAACATTTTTCTGACTGACAATTATTGTTTTTTATTGAGTAGACTAAGTTATATAAAAGTATAGCCCTTATAAAAGTTCATATCTCTTCTTTCTTTCTTTATCCATCGCCCACTCTTGGCATTTCAGCTATTCAGTGCCATGCAGTCCAGTAGAGGGAGGCGTGATGCTCAAAGTCAGAGCCATATGCTTCATCGTGGACGTCCTGCAGTCCTTGGCATTCGACCAGATGTTTGGCATTCAAAATTGCTTCATGGGCTGTGCAGAGCGGGCAGTCCATGGAGATTACTCCATGGAGGTACATGGGAGGTAATCATGTCCTGTCAGATTTCGAAAAGCGGCCACACCAACTGGATGTGACAGCATTCGGTTAAGTGGGTTGTCCTTGACGATAGATTCCCAGCTCTTCCCTTCCGCGGTGTACCTATGTCTGGCAGATGTTCTTGCCCTTACCGTTTGATTAATCCTTGTCTTGGAGGAGGTCAGGGACAAAGGCATCAATGGCTGAGTGAGGGATAGGCCTGATTTCGCTAATTCGTCCGCCTTTTCATTCCCTGGAATTCCAACATAGCTTGGAATTCACTGAAGAGTAAGTTCCCAACCCCTTTCAAAGAGATCACTTAAGAGAGCGTGACAGTTGAAAGTTCGCTTGCAAATGGTGTCAGTGTTGGTGGAGAGGGCCGTGATTGCAGATTGAGAGTCAACAAAGAACACAGCTTTTCGGTAATCTCTCAATGAAGTTAGTTTTTGAGCGGCTTCATATATAGCCGCTATTTCCCCATCATAATTGCTCAGGGGATAACCCACTGCGGCACACCCTGTAAAGGTGCTATGTAAAAATCTAAAAATACTTGTAAAAATGTTACACTCGCCCATATAGCAATTATTATAATGGTTGAGGATGGCCATTTCAGGAGATGTGTCCCATTGTCAACTCAGACCATAATTGACCTCAAGTTTCTTGTAGGTTAGGGTAGGGGTGGGATATTATGGTGAGGATATAGGCGTATTTTGGTTAGTATTAGGAGTTATAATGTCAAAGAGTGTATGTGAGTTATAATGTAATTGGGTGTTGAGTATATGTGTAGGGTGTAGTTTGAAATGTTTGTATATCTCATATTGTTTGGTAGTGTATCATTGGTTATTTTTGTTTTGTTTGTGAAGAATTTGTAGGTTAGATGTTATGTTTGTATAGTTATGGTTTGTGGATATAAGATGTTCAGAGAAGTTTGATCGGGTGTTTTGTTAGTACTTTTATGTGTTCTTGGTAGCTTGTGTAAAATGACCTGTCTGGCCTATGTAAAAACTGGGGCACAAATTGCAAGTTAGTTTGTAAACACTAGCAGAGTTGTCTATGTTATTGATTTATTGTTGGGTTTAAATTGTTTCTTGAGGGTGTTGTGTGGGGAATATGGTATTCTGTAATTGTGTTTATGAAGTGTGTTGGTTAATTTGTGTGTGGGTGGTGTCTGTATGGTATTGTTAAGTATTTTATGGATTGGTTGTGTTGCTTATTTGAGGTTGGGTTATTGAGTTTATTTTTTTGGCAGTTGAATAGTTTGTCAATCATTGTTGTGTTGTATCCATTGGTTTGTCCTATATGTTTTATGGTGTTAAATTATTGATAGTGTTCTTCTTTGTCTAACAGTTTTTTTAACTCACGAAGGAAGAAGAGATCTCTCGCCTCTACTGGTCAGCGCGCCACCAAATGGCCCAACAGCCAAGAGTGGGCGTTGGCTAGTAAGTAAGTAAGTAAGTTTTTTTAACTAGGGATATATTGTGGTGCTGTAAGCGGCTAGTTTATGTTGGTAAGGGTGGTTTGAAGGGTTGTGAATGGTAGTATTGGTGTTTGTGGGTTTTTGGTATATGTTGAATTTATGTATATGTTTGTCTGTGCATGGAATTGTAAGGTTCAAGAAGTTAAGAGAGTTCATTTGTTCTGTTTTAATGGTGTATGTTAATTTCGGGTGTATGGAATTAAGATGTGTTAAAAATATGTTTGCTCGGCATTTATTCCCTTTGTATTGTGATTACATCATCAACTTACCTATACTAGTAAGGTATAGAGTAACTCTAGTTAAGTGTGTTACTGTATTTACACAATGAGTAATTGTTTCACACAGACAAGTGGCAACTGGATAAATATGGCAACATGGAGTGCAAAATATGCCTACTTGAACCATAGATTGGAACCAAAAGTCAAGAAATGGTGACATTAGAAACAAAATTGTCAATGTCAAATTAAAAGACACCTTGATAAAGTAATATACAGAAACAAACATACAAATAAATTAAAGTAATAAATTTCAGCCAACAATAATAAAACCTTTACTGGTCCTAAGATTTGATCTTATTAGGTTAAGACAATATTTTAGTATATTATCTATAACAGTTTTTAAAATTATAATAATAATGTAGTGTTTTATACAAAATTTAAAAATTATGATAAAACTAAAGAAAAGTTGTTTAAAGTTCTTACAAATTCCTAAAATTACAGGTCTAGCCTAAGAGACGATGTATGGTACATTTGCTTAGCTTTGAATTTAAATATATTATAGAATAAAATTTGTTGTATTGATATCGAAAACAAAGTTAAATCATTTTTCATTAAAGAAAGAAATACAAGGATATATAGCATTAATTACATCATGAATTAAAATTAAATATTATAAAATAATAAACTAAATATGTTTTCAGATATGTGGTGTTACATTGCTTAAGGCTTGTACATTACAAACTGCAAAAAGAAATTCACATTATCAGCCGACATATTTGTATTCTTTCAACTATAAAGGACAATACACAAAGTTTGGCTATGGTGAAGAAGTAAACTATCCTTTTCCTGGAGGTAATTTTCTCTTTCATATAAGTATACCATATAAAATTAAGTAAATGCATGTTCGGTTTCAAATCAAAAGTTGCTTGTTGTAATCATCTTGATTTCACTAATTAAATTATAAGTAACTGTTGCAAGACTAAGTGAATACTTTTGAACTTAGTTGCTACTGCATTTTGAAACAATCATTTCAGATAGGCAATAATTACTTTAAAATCAAAAGAGCTTAGTTTGTAGAATAACTGTGGTGGAACTCCTTTATATATGTACTGAGTAACAAGAGAAGCTGAAGGAGGTATACAGTTGTACAATATGAGGAACTATTTTTAAATATATAAAACCTCTAAACCACAAATAACTTTTATTTTAAACCTCATGTACATTTCAATTGCCCAGAAATCATCTTCAGAGGTATTTAAAAAAAACTCTTGAGTTGTTTTTTTTAAATACCTCTGAAGATGATTGCTGGGCAATTGAAATGTACATAAGGTTTAAAATAAAAGTTATTTGTGGTTTAGAGGTTATATTTATTTAAAAATAAACATTACGCCACAGTTGCTTCATACAGTTATGAGAAACTATACAAATATTAGAAAATTAGAGATATTAACTTTGATAGAAAACTGTATAAGCTTCAAATTTTGTTTTTTCAGAGTAGCATAAACTGTAAAAATTCTTTCTCAACTGTTTTAATAACAAAATATTACTTCATTTAATCATAATATTATAGGAAAAATTAATTTAACATTTTAAAAACCTAATATGTTAACAAAGGAAAACAATAACAAAACTAAGAGCTTTTTTCACTAAATACCAGTTACATAACAGACTAGAGAATTAAGATGGTCATGGTCCGTAATGGGCCTTTTGCATGTACTTAACACATCTGTTTAGTTAACTGGTAACCATTGCAGTTTACGGTAGCCTAGAAATGGCAATTTATTAGCAGCAGGTATAAAGACAAGCCTAACTAGTCATGAATGTCATCTTTGTTTGCTTCAAAAAAGTTTATTTTATGATATGCCACATACAAGACTAGACTTCAGCCCTTACTAAGGGATATCTATTGACACCTAAAACTTACAGCATAAATAAAGATATTTATGACCCATTGACCTTCTGTCAGACATCTAAACATAATAGAATGCTTCAGCAGTTTTTATGTCAACTGGAGTGAGAAGCTCAGTATAGAATTTACTCCTTTTGGTCAGTAGCTGGTGTTTTTACTAGTTTTTACAATTAAATGGGTCCCACCAGTAACGTTCCAAACGCCAAATTGAAAACTTTTGAGCAGAGTCAAAAAAGAATATTATTGCATTCAAAAAATATTTATTAATTTTTTTTTTACGCAATAATGTAGAACATAAACTATTAAGGCATCAGTTTTAAAATCATAAAGTTACACCCAGTAACAATAGAGTTATGAACAAAATCTGGAAATTTAAATAGCAATAACGTTGTAAACGACGATCGCATACAATGTTTTTGTAATTGAAAAAAGGCGAATGTCGGTTGCAACATTATTGTACAGAATAATAACTTTGTTATGTATAACTCTGTTATGTAAAAAAGTAATTTTATTGCAAGGATTAATACAGAACATTACAAATTAATAGAAAGAATACAAAACCATATTGTCTTAAGTTGCTAACTAAGCATTGGGCTAGTGGTCAGTAGTTATATTAATATAAAATTCTCGAAACTCCTCTGGCACATATAACACCATAACCATAAGGTCTTCTTTCTTCTCCTTCTTTATCGAAAGAGGTCCGTCATAAAGCCTTGGAAATCTTGCTACAGTTACGGGACGGAGGTAGACTTTATTGTTTCTTGGTGTTTTTTTTTCGCAAGGCAGTGAGTAGTCCGTGTTTGAAGGATATTATGGGATGGTCTAGCTCGCAATGAAGTTGGATCGTCATGTGTTAGTTTAAACCAGACAAAATGAGCGATTCGAAAAGTGAGTTTTCAATGATGCTAAAGTCTTTAAAATCGTGAGTAGACATTAAATAAACAACAAAATTTTCTGAAGCAGCTGTAACTACCTCAGCCTATTGAGAAGGAACGTAAACCATTGCAGATTTCTTCTGGCCCTCAATAAGGGCAAAGTCCCTATCGCATGGTAAAAAACTGTGACCAGTTACCATGAATTTCTGTTCAACTGTCGTGCTGAAGATTCTGTTTAAAATAAAATGTTGTATAAGGGCTATCATTTTCCAGTTATTATTCTGGCCTATCCACCATATAATTAAGTTGCGAGTCTTGTTCTCTGGTAAAGGTATAAAATGATGAGTCACATACACAAAGATACATGACTCAATTTCTGCAGAGCCTCGCTTTCCTTTAGTCTCATCTCAAACAAACATCATTGCTTTGTTTTTTCCTTGGTTATGAATACACAAGTTCTAGCAGGATAACTGTCTTTGGTAGAAAACATTGTCATGTGTTGGGCAATAGAGGGCCTGTTCTAAATCAACACAGAGAACATTGGTGTCTTTGTTAATTTCGCCTGTCTTTTTATCATTTCCAAGTGTCGTGTATGCGCTATCGACTCTATTTTATTTAGCAGATTTGGATTGTCAGTTGATTTCATTTTTAAGAAAAGAGAGTCATAAAGTTTACATGTGTCTGATCGAGGGATACCAAAGCTTAAATCAAAACTAGTATTAAAAATGTCCCGATAATAATGTAAATTAATTTTTGTATCGGAATATCTTTCCTTAAAAAGGTTCCACATTTTTTGTACACTCAAATCAGGGGATAAACACTGTTTTTTACTATCATTCCAAGAGTAGTGATTATCCTGGAAAGGAAAAGAAGCAATATGGCTCATAACAAGAGCTTTACTTTCCTCAGGAATCCGATTTGGCCAATTATCATGAGTGCCACGACTATGATTCAATGGTTTGTTAAACTTTATTTTTTCTATTAACATTTGAGACACAGAGTCTTTCTGCAAACTCTAAGCAAGGAGCCATTAGCTTTGATAAAATACTCTACAGCACAGTGTCTTTTTGAACAGTTTTCACTTACCCAGCTCCGCTTTATGTCACCAATTGTTAGACAAACCTTATTAAGATACGATGTTTGGGCGTCATAGTCTAGTTTGTAGAGTTCCTTGAACATAGAGACTTTGTCTTCATCCTGAATTTCCCCACACTTATATTGGTAGCTGCAGACTCTTCCCTGAAATCAAAACGGCCTGTGAAATATTCTGCTTAAAAAGGTTATTTTGAAAAAAAATAATATCGAAAGTACTTTGAGTTAACAACTTAATGTTCGTACTATCGTACATTAGATCATTGTATGCAAATAGCATATTATATTCTGCTATATGATCTTATTTCTTATCTTATCTTATATTGCTTATCTTATTTCTAGTCCACTTTGAAATGTTGATTGGCCTCTTTTTGCTACGATTTAACCGATTTACGTCGGACGGAGACAAGCAGATGCACGGCGAAGTCGACATACTCAGACGTTTTGAACGTTACTGCACAACGACGCCTTAAACTGGCAGTTTTATACCCGTTGCAGGGCACCCTTTCCAATATAACTTTACACAAAAATACCCTCCGCTTGTTTATGATGTCATATAGAACCTTTTTGCATAAAAAACATGATTTTAGAAAATGTGTCGCTTAGAACGTTACTGGCAGGACCCATTTAATTAGTGTGTTCTTGTGTACACACGAAATGGACAATAATAGTGGGAGCCTAGAATCCAAAGCAACTTCAAACCATGAGTAACTTTTATTTTTGTTTTTGCTAATTATGATTATACATAATGGTCAATTAACAAATAATAAACTAACTAAAATACAAAATAACCAATAAAAAAATTGCTTTCGTATAAAATATGTAATGTTTAATGTTTTATAAGTGAGAATATATTTGTAATGAAATACAAGTCAAATGATATGACGAAGTAATTTAAACCCACTAGTGTCTACGGTGTGCATGTAATTAGATCAGCAATACCCATAACTAATAAGAATTGAGTATTAGTTTTTATGTGTTTACCTTTTTAAATTAGTCAACTAGCTAAGCTCTGATTAAAAATAATAACTGATTTAAAATGGTTTGTATAAACGTTAAAGAAATAATGATTGGTTACCAAACTGATCCTAGTTAAAAACTTAATTAACATTTAATATAGTTTAAAAAAGCTTTTCCTATAAAAATCCTCATACATCAGGTCTAACATGTGTTTTAATGTATTGAAATTTAATAAAAATATAATTTCAACTAATTTTAGTAATATATAAGTGGAAACATCATAATTCTTATTATATCTTTATAACTTATTTACACTTTGAAATTACTTGTGACCAGACTTTTTATTAAATAAAGGTTGTTAAATTGTTAACTTGCACTTGAAGGAAACGTTTTCATCTTATGTCTTCTTCGGCCTCGTAATTTTTCCGCTAGGATTGCTGCAGTTGTGTTTCTTTGGTACCAATTTTTGAAAGTTAGAATAGATGTGATCAAAGAGTATGTATGATCTGTGTTGTGTTTGTTTATTTAGGATGTCATTTTTATGTGTGTTGCTATGTCTGTATATTTCATATTGTTCTAGTGTGTTTAATTTATGGCCTGTGTTGCATATGTGGAGAATGCTCAAGTCATTTTCCATACTATTGCATGAATGTTTAGTGTCCATGAGGTGATTTGCGAAGGTGGATTCAATAGTAGTATGCAGTGCGCTTTTGTGTTCTTTATATCTTTTGGCAAAAGATCTGCTGTTTGTCCAATATAGAACTTATTGCAGTTGTTGCATTTTAGTTTGTATACTCCTGGGTTATTGTATGCGTTGGTATTGTTATTAATGCTGTGTCTGATAGCTGTTTGGCTTTTATTTGTTGTTCTGTAAGCTACATTGTATCCTGCTTTTTTTAATTGGTGTGCTATTATATTTGTGAGTTTGTTCATGTATGTGAGGGGTGATGAATTTGTTTGTGTTTGTGTTTTTGTTGTTTGTGTTGTTGTTACTGTTCTTGTAGAGTATTTTTCTGTGTAGTTTGTTTATTAGATAATTGTCATATCCGTTTTTGTGAGCTAAATATTTGACTGTGTTTAGTTCCTCTGTGTAATTAGTTGTGGATATAGGTATCTTGTGTAGTCTGTGTAGTAAATGTTTGAATGCTGCGTATTTATGTTGTATTGGGTGGTTCAATGTGTTGTGTATCAGTGTGTCTGTCATGGTTGGCTTGCGGTAAATGTTGAATTCATGTTTGTTTTAATTTTTTGTTATTGTGATGTCTAAAAAATTCAATGTTTTGTTGTTTTCAAATTCTGCAGTGAACTGTATATTTTTGTGTATTTTGTTTATATGTGTTTGGAGCCTCCACACATGTAACAAAGGCCATAAATTAAACACACTAGAACAATATGAAATATACAAATATAGCAACACACATAAAAATGACACCCTAAATGAACAAACACGACACAGATCACACATACTCTATGATCACATCACTTCTAACTTTCAAAAATTGGTACCAAAGAAACACAACTGCAGCAATCCTATTGGCAAAAATATGAGGCTGAAGAAGTCATACGACGAAAACGTTTCCTCCAAGTGTAAGTTAACAATTTAACAACCTTTAGTTAATAAAAAGTCTGGTCGCAAGTAATATCAAAGTGTAATAAGTAATTAACAACCAGCTCGTCACGAACAGCAACAAGTTTTCGATCTCTATAACTCCTAATTTGTTATTTTAAACTTTATACATTTTAATTCCTTAAAATAAAATTTAAGCAGCATTAACTTTGTTTTCCGAATTCTATTTTAAAGTGGTAAGTGACATTGTGTAAGGAGTGTATTATTATAACATGGGATCTCAAAATAACACAGACCCTTTACTTTTGTTGTTTCCTAGGTGTTGCACACTCAAATGAACTTATATATTTGTTCCCAAACTCTGAAGGTACACTAAATGCAAAAGATAAAGCTGTGGCAGAAACTATGGTCAATTTATGGACTAATTTTGCAATCTATGGGTAAGACATTTGAAATATGTAGTACTTCACCAAAATATATTTTAACAAGAAACTTTTAGGAATCTGTTCCTGCATTCACATTTTCTTTTATTCTTATTTTTCTCAGCATATGACTTATTTATAAGTGTTATTTACTATGTAATATTTTTTTTATTTTGAAACATATTTTTTTTCTAGCATATCTTCAGCAAATCATTCCTCTATTTTAACAATTTGACTAGAAAGTGTTCTTTTTTTATCTTAGTCAGTTTCAGTATTTTTATTTTTCACCTAATCTCTCTAACAAAACTTAACTTTTTCACTAAAACACTTGTAAATATTTTACAACTTGCCTATAATAGCATTTACTTATATTTGTTGAGAACGGCCATTTCGGGAGATGTGTCCCATTATCAACTCAGACCGTAACTGCAGTTACAGTCCTCAAGAAATATAAGTAAGTGCCACTATAGTTATAAAATATTTACTCGTGTTTTAGTAAAAAAACTAGTACCTCATGGGAAGACGGAATCAACAAATATACTTAGTGTTGCTTGTTGTAATCATCTTGAATTCACTGATTAAATTATAATTAGATGCTACTTAAGGGCTTACTTGCTGACGTGTTTTGAAACAATTGTTCCTTTTACGAAGCAAAGCCTCTACTCAAATTGTGGGGTACGTGGATTTCATTAATTTTGTGAATAAGGTCTATGTTGTTGTGTATGGATGTGTGATTGTGAAAGTTTATGTTGCCTCTGATAAGTTTATCTATCTATCTGGCTAGTTTAGGTGATGGTGCCTGTGTGTGATTGATTAGTGGACAGATGGGTGTATTTTCTTTGTGGATTTTAGGTAAAGCGTTTAATGTGGAAGCTTGACGTTTTATTTGTTTGTAATATTTATTTTGTTCTGCTTTCATGATTTCGGTGCTTCTATTCAGAAGATTTTAAATTTGTGTTTGAAATTTTGGTCTGATGTCTGATTGGAGTTTGGTTATTTTGTTTTCTATAATGAAGTTGTTTACTTTCCTGTCAATGTCTTGTTGGTGCTTTATTACGATGGAATTGCCTTTGTCTAGGGCGAATTTAAAAAAATCTAGGTTGTGTTTGTCTCATTTTTGTATAATTGATTTAAGTGTTGACAGTTCATTATAAATGAATTGTATTAAAGTGTTTTTGTTGGGCATTTTATGTTTATTGTATTGTCTAATACAGCGGTTCTCAACCTGGGGGGCGCGCCCCCCTGGGGGGGCGTAGAAGAATTCCAGGGGAGGCGTCAACAAATTTTTTAAAAAATTGAATTTGATGTTGGACACAAACACACAATCATTGAAATTTCTTTATAGCTTAATAGAGCTATAATGCTCTATTTCTTTACTCAATAAAATGTAAGTGAGCGTCTGTCCAGGCGTGAGAAACTACCTATGACTCAGCATAGCAGGGTTTTTGTTTATAAATAGCACGGCGGGGGGTAGTGCGCATATCTACCACGGTCCACTCCTGTCCACCACAAGCGCTACTTGTCACACAGAATCCAGTTGTGCATTCTCCTCCGCCTGTGAATGTAGCTTTATTGTAATTATTATAGCGATTGTGTTGTTAATTGTCATCGCCATAACTTGACAAATATTGTGTGTTTTAGTGGTTAGTTGCTATTAAAATGAATAAATCAGTACCAAAGAAAAGACTCTACAGTGATGACTATATTAAATACGGGTTTACATTTATTGAGAAAAACTGTAGTCATTTACCTCAGTGCGTAATTTGTCATGTAGTTCTGAGTAATGATGCAATGCGATCTGGACGTTTGGAACGCCATTTGACTACAAATCACGCTGCCCTGAAGGACAAACCTACTGAATTTTTCGTTTCTAGGAAAAGTTGCCTCAAGAGAATGAAACTTGATTCCAGTGGAAGTTTTCGAATGGAAATTGAAAAGGCCGTTGAGTCTTCTTACAAAATTGCCTTGTTGATAGCAAAAGACAAGAAACCCCACACAATCGGTGAGTCACTCATAAAACCTTGTTTGGTTTTTGCTTGTAGTACTGTGCTCGGTGAAGACAGCTACAATAAAGTTGCCAAAATTTCTTTATCTAACGATACAGTCAAATGTAGAATTGATGACATGGGTATTGATTTGAAAAATCAACTGTTGCAAAAGCTAAAAAACTCCCCATTCTTTGCATTGCAGTGCGATGAAACAACAGACATTTCAAAACAAGTGCAGTTGTTGTTTTACTGTAGATATATAGAGGAAAAGAAATTCCTTGAAGAAATACTGTTTTCAAAAAATCTTGAAACACCTAAAGTAGTCGATATATTTTCTGCTCTTCAGACATTTTTAGAATCTAATGAACTTCCCTGGGAGAGAATTATTGGAATATGTACTGATGGAGCTCAAGCGTTGACAGGTTGCCGATCAGGATTTATTGAATTGGCTAAGAAAAAAAGCCCTAAAATAATTGGATCTCATTGTATTATAAACAGACAAGCTTTGGCTTGCCAAACTCTCCCTGAATCACTTAACGCTACTTTGAACTTAGCAGTTAAAGTAGTGAATCACGTCAAATCCAGTGCTTTGAACACCAGACTTTTTTGAGTTTTGTGTCAAGAACTGAACAGTGATCAAGAAACACTTATCTTTCACACCGAAGCTCGTTGGTTGTCCAAAGGTAATATGCTTGCAAGATTGTTCAACTTGAAATCAGAAGTTGAAATCTCTTTGATGAGTTCAAGTGAAGAACTGTACAAGAAATTTACAGATTACAAATTTATCTTTTACCTGACATATTTGTCAGACTTTTTCGAAACAATAAATCTTCTGAACCTAAAGCTACAAGGTCAGAAAAGTACTTTGAAGAACTATGATTCAATTAAGAGTTTTGCTGAGAAGATGGCTCTTTGGCAACGCCACCTGCACATTTCGCAGCCGAACTTTTCTACCTTTCCAAAATTAAACAACCTCCTCGATGATACCCAAAGTCTTCCAAAAAACCTAGTAAATGAAATGAAGGACCTAATATCTGAGCATTTGTTGTCTCTGAAGAACAAAATCGGAGCCTATTTCCCAGATATAAGCTCGGAAAACTGAGAATTCAAGTTAACAAGAGACCCCTTTCAAATCAACTTTAATATACTTCCTGATCACATTCAAGAACAAACAATTGACTTGCAATGTGATTCAAAAGCTAAATTGGATTTCCCAAACATGGATCTCAAATATTTCTGGCTACTATATCTTCCTGTTTACCCAGAAGTAGCAATGGAGGCAGTCAAGTTGCTTGTACAATTTTCATCAACTTATCTATGCGAGACAGGATTTCCAGCCCTGGCTAATATAAAATCTAAATATCGAGCCAGACTAGATGTGGAAAGTGACCTGCGGTGTTCTTTGTCAAAATTTCATCCAAACATACAAAAAAAAGTTAACGAGAAACAGTGCCAGCCCTCACAATAGCACTACAAAAGTAGCGAACATTTTTCTGGTAACATTATTGATATTTTGTTGTGATGTTTTCGATGATTTGTGTAAATAAAATTTGTATTTGAGCAAATATGATTTTATATTCCTTACCCTTACTAGAGTATGTCTAGCCTAAGTTCAAAGTAATTTTACTCAAACATAATGTAAGTAAATTTATCATATATAAGTCTAAATTAACTTAATCCGTAAAGGGAGGCGTGACCTCACACCAAAGTGTGAAGGGGGGCTCAGAGCCTAAAAGGTTGAGAACCCTTGGTCTAATATATACATGGTGAGTAGGTTTTGTGTTTTAAAGTGCTGTTTCATTGTCCAAATGATGTTATACATTTTTTTGTGGTTGTATTTTTTGGGGTGTAGATTGTATTTTAGTCTTTTGTTTAATAATGATAATTCGTTTGTATTAAATTCAATATTTGTGGTGTTGATGGTGTGATGGTGAAATTGGTAGTAGGTGTAGATAGTGATATTGTTTTGTGTTGCGAGGTTGTGTAGTATTAGTTTTTGCTTATTTCTAATGAATTGTAGTCGTTAGCGTATTGGATTATTTCTTTAAGTTTCTTCAGGTGTAGTATTGTTTTGAGAGTTTGGTGTAATTTGTATAGGGTATGGTTAAGTTTGTCTTTTTTAGTGTATAATTAATTGTTTATTAAATATTTTTTATGTGCTTGTGTTGTTGTTTTTAATGCATCAGGTGTTTTGTTATTTATTGTAATTTTTGTGTATTTGGGTGTTAGGCTATGTTTGAGGCTTTGGTTCGTAAAAGGAGCGATTGTTTCGAAACATGTCAAGAAGTAAGCCCTTACATATTCACTTAGTTAAGTATCATCTAATTATAAATATACTTAACTTTTTATTACATCCATCAATTTTTTTTCCATTTCCCTACACATTTGTCACTCATTTTTCGTAACTCTATCTCATGACCTAGTTTCAACACCATATAATGCTATAATCTATAATCACTTTTTTAATCCGATTTAAAGATTTACAGGTACATTTTTTAATGTCATATCTATTTCTATCTATTTTGAATTTCCTAATTCAGCTCATTCACTGAAGCATAAGTTACAAACATGTCCAATGAAGAGTTTCTTCTTTTACTATCTGCCTCATCCGTTATTTGCTTTACTTATGTTTTATACTTTGCTTTATTAACAATTAACATATTTTTAAGAATATTCTCACTATTATTAAGCAATTCTTTATTAATTTATCGGTAATCATTTTCCACTTCTTAACAGAAAATAATTATACTGTGAGAATTGTATTTATTATACTTTTCACATTAATTTATGTAATCAACTGTTTTGATATAAAGTTTTTTTGATTTTTACTCAAGAATATTCTTGTTAATGATAACACAGTATCGTCCGGTGAGTATGTATATAAAAGGAACTTAACTTCAATACTTTTATTTATTCAGTATCATATTTTAATACATAAATAAACAAATTCACATATCTAAATTACATAAATGGTAACATAGTACATAAAGGCTTATAAAATTCCTTCAACATAAACCAAACCTGTGGTGAGTATTAATTAAGCACTGTTACCATAACCTCACAGACTTTTACCCTAGTTGTTTGTTGTAACCATCTTTAAATTCACTGACTAAATTAGAAGTAATTATTGCGTAACTGAGTGAATACTTTTGAACTTACTTGCTGATGTGCTTCGAAACAATCGTTTCATTGACGAATTCGCTACTCAATGAAGCTTGGTGTAGCGGGTCGGTTTTGTCTCAAAACATACAGCAAGTAAATTCAAAAGTATTTACTGAGTTAGCCAATAATTATTTGTAAGGTTTTCACTCACTTTACCTGTTTATTTATTATTAATTATTACAAGCAATCTTAAGGAGTAGCAAAAATTAATACTATAACATCTTCACTTGCTATTATAGTTAGGTTTCTATGATTCATAGGTAGCTCAAAGTAAAATTAAGTTATATGATAGATATTTAATTCTTTATAAAATAAAATTTTCAAAAAAATTTTTGCTACAAAATATGTTTACAGTATTATATGTTTTGTATTTGATTTTTTATTCATAGCTCAATACATAGACATAAATTTTAAAAGTGCTTATTTTAATTATCTTGAATTCACTGAATAAATCATAAAGTTATTAAATAACGTTTTATTAGTGAAATACATAATTTTAAAAGTTTCAAAATGTTTATGTCTTTGTATACTGAGACAAGATTGTTGACAATTTACTGGGCTTTTTTTACCATATTAAAAAAAATTATAAATCAACTTTTGTAATTATTGTTGTTCATACTGAACAATACGAACTGATTATAATTTGCAAATAAACTATAAATATTAAACTAAAGAGGAGAACATGAGTTTGCATAAAGTATAGCTTATACTTTTATATAGAATGAACTTGGAAAAATTACATACATTTTTGAAAAATAACCAATAAGTAGAAGTATTTTCATTAGATGTTAGTTCCCTCCTATTTGTAAATAACTTTCAAATGTAGTTACATCACTATGAAATTAAAATTTTAAAAAATCACTGAAATATAGTTGTTGTAAGTTTGGTAAAAGAACACACAAAACACTTGGACATAATGTTAGTCTGTTATACTTGCTTATCATAGTACTTACTTTTTTTTATTATTAAGGAAGCCGTTTTGTGAGATGTGCCCCAATGTCAACTCAGACTGTAAGTGCTACTATAGGCAAGTGTAACATGGTAACGCATGGCCAAGTAATTTTGGTTAAAAATTAGTAGCTGAAATGAAAATGGAATCGAATAATAAAACTCACATGATGTTGAAAAACATAGATGCATAAATAACTAAAGCTGGGTATAATATATAAAGTGTTCAGAAATGTCCTACTGCTTAAATATTCTTCCTATTTCCTTCATTAAAAAAGGAAGACAATAATTTTTTTGAAAGAGCATATTAACATGGCATGAAATTTTGTTTTATCACTTTGTCATTTTAAATTTACAGAGATCCAGCACCTGGTCACAGTGTAACTGAATGGCCAAATATGAAAAATTCCCTTGGACCTTACTTAAGAATAGAAGAGAAATTATCTTTGCATGAAAACTTTTTTGTGGAATACAATATTACTTCAACTGAGGGAATGGATGCTTATATGGATAACTCGAAATCACAAAGCTCTCCTCATTATGTTTATGAGTTCTGTATCATTATGTCAATAGTTTTTATATGGTTGGTAAATAAATGATGATTGTATAAATGTTAAATCAAATCTTAGAAAAATACCAAAGCTTTGTTCAAAAGATGTTATTTTTTAAAAAAAAGGTAAAAACCAAGCAATATGAGTTAACTACATGTTGATTACTTCACACTTCATACTTATAAATGTGGATATAGTGTAAATATGTTTTAATCTATTTCATTTAATATGTAATTTATTTCAAAATTAGAATAATAATCACAAGTACCTTACTTTTAAGTTTTTAAACATACAAAAACTATTAGGCATCAACTCTCTAGCTTTACAAGTATGATTATTTATTATAAAAGTCATGTATGTTCACTTCAAACTAGGTAGGCTTTTTTATTTGTGATATTTTGTGTTTTACCATAACTATAGAATAGTTAACATATTTTTATTAACAAAAGTAAAATGATGTATTTTTAATAAAATATTCATAAAATTATGCAATGTTTTTTTATTCATTTCTAATTAAGAAACAGAATACCTTATTTTGCTGTTTTAAAGTGCCTTTACATTTATTAGGCTATTGTAGTCCAAATGTAATTTTCTGTTGTTATAGAGGTGAATCATGTATGCAGCCAGAGACTGCTCCAAATCTGGGACTCAAATGTAAAGAATACAAATTTCAATGGTAAGTATTAAAATAATTCACACAAAATGCCATTAAATGCTAGATTTATCAATACATACAAACTAGTTTTGACGACAATGTTGCCTTCATCAGTGTTTGGCTAATACTAACATATTTTATTAAACTACATCAATATAAATTAAGGATAGACCTCCTATCATACAACTATCAAGAAAACATTTAAAAGTCAAACAATAAAGATACCTTAACCTACACAAAACAATGTTCCTTACTCAGGAGAGTTATCTATTTTGTGTTATTACCATTCCATATCATTCAATATACCAATAATAATGTAAAAGAGATAACTCTCCTGAGTAAGGAGTTTTGTGTTATGTAAGTTAAGTTGTCTTTCGAGTTTGACTTTTAAATGTTTTCTTGTTTGTTTTTTTGATAGTTTTGTGATATGAAGTCTATCATTTATTTACGTTGATGTAGTTTAATAGAAAATGTTAGTATTAGCCAGTAGTGATTGGTTAATCCCTATTCAAGGTGATGAAGGCAACGTCATCTTCGAAACTAGTCTGTATGTATTATTAACTAGTGTATAGTGAGAACTCTTTTAATATTTACCATTGTGAATTACTCTCACTAGCTAAGGTCTAACAAACTGAATAAAAATTTCAGATAAAAAGCCAGAAAATGGGTTAATTATATTGTATCACATAAAGATATATGACATATATTTTATGGTAGAACCACCAGGGTTTAATGATAATCTCTCATTGTCCTATTTTATTATAAAACAAGATGATACAAGTAGTAGTCACTATAAAGCGTGAATTAATGTCCTGTTTGAGGCACTAGAAAATGAGAATGGCTTTGATGACAACACTGGAAGGGGGCCTTTGGATTGAACACTTTATTTCAAATAAAGAGTTTTTATACTTTTTCTGCTGTAATTAGATGCAACGATATTTTGTACAACACTATCTAAACACTGTAATACGGAGTACTAACATTTTATTGGTATTAGATGAGTTCAAACACTTTGAATCATCTGTCAATTATATATGAAAAACAAAAGAAAAAAATATCAAACTACTACAGGTAGTGAAAATGTATTCCCCTCCCCCAAACAAGTGATATAAGCAGAATGTGTGTAAAGTATTAATGTTTAAAAAGTGAAAGGTTGATTTCGAAAATTAGGAAGTACTTTATACATTTTCAATTTCTGATCCAAAATTTGTCTCTGAGAAATATTTCCAGTTACTCTAGTCAACAGGTTATCTTACAATACATATATTGCCAAAGAAATATTGATCAATGAGCTAATTGTTCTTTATTAAAATAAGACATTTAAGAATAAGGGTTTCTTTATTAAGCATTTCATGTTTTTGTTAAACATTCGTTTCAGGATTTGGTTTCCGAAACAGCAAAGCAATTAGTTCTGTTAATTCAACAACATCTGACAGATGTTTTAATAGGAAAGATGTTAAAAAAATAATAATGTGTTTAAGAAACAGTGCAAGCCAGAACTGACAATTCTTTCACTTCTGTGTACTCTATTCATGAAGATGTATATGCGAACTGACATACTTCAATAGAGTTATTGTTTATTGCTAGTCAAAAGAACAAGTGATATTTTTAAATAGTAATTTTAAAAAACTTCAAGAAGTACAACACACAAGCTGCAAGAAGAGCCAAGCTCATGCACTCTACAAATAAAACAATAAATTAGCATAGAGGCTATTGTCCGTCTTGAAGTCTACATTTTATGAAGTAATTTCATTTTCAGTATCCATCTGGTAAGTGGAAATAATTTTACATGATTACTTTCATGATAGATTTGTATATTTACACATTTAATTGAATCAATTTGCCATAAGAAAGCTATAAAGTGAATTGAAGCTGGTTGGCCCAAATAACCTTGAGCTACCACTATAGTGACTACAAATGTTATAAGCTTATAGATGTTGCTGCTAACATTTCTTAACCTGACATCAGTCGATTGCTGAGATAAAATTTCTCTTTAATGGTTTATAAACATCTATTTTTTTGTTTTCCTATAATACACCATGTAATCTTTCTTGGTTTATTGATCAGTAATGAAATGGAAAAATCTACTAAGTGTATTAATTAATTCAAGATTCTCCAACAATCAGAGAATAATATTAACCTTTTGTTCAGTTTACACATCATTTGTTGTGCAGGTGTCTTGGTGCTGTTTTCAGTATGCGCATCAATTGAGTTTCTATAACAGTATGTTATTCAATGTATACATGTGATGTTTTTTTTTTCATTTACCTGGGTTTGAGCTTTCAAAACCCGTCCAGCCCTAGTGGTAGCCAACCTCTAGTGAGCATGCGGATAGTATCCCTACCGCGAGTAAAAGAAACAGGATTGATTCCTCATGTACCAAGCTCATAAGCTCTTTCCATGGAGAATCAGGAGATAGTGAAATGAAACAGTATGGTAAGTGTCACGCTAAGAGCAGGATGAAAAACCTGGCAAGAAAGAAACTCTGCCAGGAAAAATCCCGCAACAGATCATGCAGGAACCCTGGGGCTTGGATCACCTTATGCTAAGGAATAAGGAGAGGTATTACCTTGCAAATACCTTGTTAGTGAGTCTATGGCAGGAATGACATGTACCTCTTCTTCTGCTGCCTACTAGAAACTGAAAAGGCATGCAAATAAATTAGTACTTCCGTTGGGACTAAGCTACAGCCCTGGAGATATGTCCCTGGGTCACCTGGAACATAACCGTAAGGCAGAATTTATTATGAATATTTTTATTTTTGGTGTTTTGGTTGGAGCTAGGCGGTCAGTAAGATCAGCGGCCATCTGTGTGTGTCGTGGGCGGGGTCATATCTACCCAGTGAGGAAATGAGTGTGGATGTTGTATGTGCGTGAGCCTTTTTGTAGAGCCTTGTTGCTAAGTGTCGGAGGTGTTGTTTGATGAAAGGCACTTTCAAGTCAGTGTAAAGCAGTGTTAATCTTGTACATCTAGGAGCCTTCGTGATTATTCGCAAAACCTTGTTTTGAAATAACTGGAGTCTGCGTGTGCGTGAGTTGCCTGCATGGCCCCAGACAGGTGAAGCGTAAGTGAGTATGCTGCGCAACATAGAGATCATGTGATACTTGCTTGTCTGATTTGGGCTGCTATCTGTGGGCATCTTGTAAAATTTTTGGAAAATCTTTATCCATTATCTTTGTCTGTATATCATTGTTCATCATATGATGTCCGTACTACAGCTGGCTGTTAGAAGTAAGATTAGAAACACTGTCTGTTCGCTTGTGTGTGTGTTTATACTTTGTGTATTCTTTTATGTTATTATAACATGATAAATAATATCGTTTTAAAAAGGACTTTTTCAAGAAAAGTGACTTCCTATATGTGTAAAGAATGCAATGTCCCATTGTGTAAACATCTGTGCTTCAAAGATTATCATACCCAAAAAATTTAACTGTATATTTGCAAATTAATGGTGTTCCTTATTTATAATATGTTATATGTGAACTTTTTTTGTTTGATCTTAAGTTATTAGAATTGTAATTTTAAAATTTTTGAAAATACTATTTGTTTACATGGGTTTGCAGTTTTCTATTACTTTGTTCACATCATATGATGTGTGTACTTTAAAAGAAATACAATTTAAAAAGTAAGTTATTTTCTTGTGCTTTTTGTTTAATTTGTCCAAAAATACTATTTATTTATTTAAAAATTGAATTTTTTGAAAACTAAAAAAAACTCACTATTTAGAGCCCATATCTCTTATAATGACTCACTGACCAAAAGGTTAAAACCAGGTTATGAAATCAACTAAAGAATGTATTATTTTTTAAGAAGAAAACATTCCTATTTCAAGGGCAAATGGATGAGGTACTAATGGAAATGAACATTCAAAATGTAATTATTATTATTCATTGAACATCAATAAAATTGAATCTTTTGTATGAAATATATGAGTATGATTTCTTTCAATTTTAAGAGGCAGAGAGATACACGTGTGTGTGAGAAAAACAATTTTTTTATCACTAAAAACTTTTAAATGTTTTAAACTTGCCTATAGTAGCACTTAACTTTGCTTGTTGAGGACGGCTGTTTCGGGAGATGTGTCCCTTTGTCAACTCAGACCGTAACTGATCTCAAGGTTTACATAGGTTAGGGTGGGGGTGGGATATTTTGATGGTGTGGGTGTATTTTGTGTGTATTAGGAGTTATGTGTCAAAAAGTGTGTGTGAGTTGTAATGTAATTGTGTATTGAATATGTGTGTAGGGTGTAGTTTTGAAGTGCCTGTATATTTCGTATTGTTCGGTTGTGTAGCGTTGGTTATTTCTGTGTTGTTTATGAAGAATTTGTAGGTTAGATGTTATGTCTATGTAATCATGTTTTGTGGAGTTGAGATGATTGGCCAAGTTTGATTGGTAATTATTGTTTGTTAGTGCTTTTATATGTTCTTGGTAACGAGTGTAGAAGGATCTCCCTGTCTGGCCTATGTAAAAACTGGGGCACGAACTGCAAGTTAGTTTGTAAACTCCAGTGGTGTTGTAAATGTCGTTGATTTTGTTGTTGGGTTTAAATTGTTTGTTGAGAGTGTTGTGTGTGGAGTAAGCTATTTTGTAGTTGTATTTTCGTAGTGTGTTGGTTAGATTGTGAGTTTTGGGTGATCTGTATGGTATTGATAAGTATTTTATGGGTTCTTGAATTTTGTAGTCCATTACATTCAGTGAATCTTATTAATCACTTAAACAATAGTTTATGACTATCCGAACTTTATATGTCGAGCCAAATTCCTCGACAAAACTATCCGAAACCATATAAAATTTAATAATCATTTTAGCATAAAAAATAGCCTAAATCTAATAGACAAAATAAAAAACGTAAATATCCCACACAATTCCACTTTAGTCTCTTTTGATATATCAAATCTATATACAAACATCCCCATTCCAGAAACCATCGACATCCTCAAAAACATGCTTATAGACACAAATACACCACATACACACATTGACGAAATCATCCACCTCACAAGATTAATCACAGCTCAAAATTACTTCACCTACAATAACACATTCTACAACCAGAAAGATGGTCTCCCTATGGGCTCCCCCATAGCTAGCATCTTAGCAGAAATATTCATATTGAACAAAACCACATTTTACACAACAATAAATACTCAGATAACATAATTTACTGGTACAGATACATCGACGACATCATAACATTATATAAAGGTAACACACGCAGAGCACACATGATTCTATAACACCTTAATTCCATACACCCAAAACTAACATACACCATCCAAACAGAACAACAAAACTCTCTCAACTTCCTAGACCTTACAATTAAACAAACAGAGAAACAAATACATAAATTCAACATATACCGAAAACCCACTAGTACTAATACGACCATACACAGCTCCTCAAACCACCCACACCAACATAAACTAGCCGCTTACAACACCATGATATATCGCCTGCTTAAAACACTGTTAGACAAAGAAGAACACCACCAGGAGTTAAACACCATAAAATATATAGCACAAACGAACGGATACAACCCAACAATGATTGACAAATTATACAACCGCCTAAAAAATAAACCTAATAACCCAAATATAAACACACAAGATGACAATCCCATAAAATACTTATCAATACCATACAGATCACCCAAAACTCACAATCTAACCAACACACTACGAAAATACAACTACAAAATAGCTTACTCCACACACAACACTCTCAACAAACAATTTAAACCCAACAACAAAATCAACGACATTTACAACACCACTGGAGTTTACAAACTAACTTGCAGTTCGTGCCCCAGTTTTTACATAGGCCAGACAGGGAGATCCTTCTACACTCGTTACCAAGAACATATAAAAGCACTAACAAACAATAATTACCAATCAAACTTGGCCAATCATCTCAACTCCACAAAACATGATTACATAGACATAACATCTAACCTACAAATTCTTCATAAACAACACAGAAATAACCAACGCTACACAACCGAACAATACGAAATATACAGGCACTTCAAACTACACCCTACACACATATTCAATACACAATTACATTACAACTCGCACACACTTTTTGACACATAACTCCTAATACACACAAAATACACCCACACCACCAAAATATCCCACCCCCACCCTAACCTACTTAAACCTTGAGATCAGTTATGGTCTGAGTTGACAAAGGGACACATCTCCCAAAACGGCCGTCCTCAACAAGCAAAGTAAGTGCTACTATAGGCAAGTTTAAAACATATAAAAGTGTTTAGTGATTACTAGTAGCTCACGTGAAGATGGAATCAACAAATGTTAATTTTTTTATTTTGTTGATCACTTTAACATTAGTTTATTACTGAACTTAAAATTTTGTGGGATGAAGATCGCCACATAACGATCAAAAACGTTCTGTCTCAGTAAGTTTTTACAAATTTACAAAATTTTAAGTTTTAATAATCATAAAGTAATGTTAATTAATTAAGTTTCACCAAATGTAATGAACTACAAAATTCAAGAGTTTTATTTTGTATTTAATAATGATACAGTGATACTAAATTTATATGAAGGGCATACTTTTCTTGAGATCCACATATTCGTAGCAACCTGCGCTAAAGAGCTTACTCTCAAGTAACACAGTCTTTCCAAGGATAAGACAGGGTCTTGATGTTCAGTACTAATTTTGTTAAAGTTACTTGTATAATTATAAATATGTAGTTACAAAACATTTTTTTCAAAAACTCTGGACAAATTATGCAGCAAGATGAATAAACATTGAGAGTTTTGAGTATTTCTCTCAATGTTCCGTTTGTAAAACACTGTCTTATTTTTGTTAATGAAGTATAAAACTTATTTACAAACAATATTTAGGTAAGTGACATAATTTGTTTCTTAAATATTTTTGTATTAAATAGTTTTTTTTTGTTAAATATTTATTACAGAAAGATAATATTCAAAAAAGCTCATAAGTAATAACCACTTCAAACCTACCTGTTAAGCAGTCTTTCATAAGTATTTGTGTATTATAAATCCATAGGCTCAAGGTTTACTATACCATTAGTTTTAAAAGATAATAAGCATTCAAAGTTTTAGAAACAACTAAACTGGGGACTAGAACAATGAACTGACAGACAGGTAGATTAACCCTAGACTACCTACTAACATTATTTTTTTTACTGTTCCACTAACCATATGTAAATTTGGCATACACATATAACTATATAAAATAATGGTGAAAATAAACTCACAGCTGTTTCACAATATCAAGAGCACAGTGGTACAATATATTACAATAAAAATATTGAAAATAACCCCAATACCACAAAAATAATCAAAAATAACAAATAAGACAAGTTACTTAAGATTATAGTCAAATCAAATTGTAAATTAATGAATGCAGATAAAGGACCTATTCCTTACTCACCATTATATACTTTACTTAAATAGCTTTCTTCAAATTACGATGTTTTAATCTAATTACTTTTAGTTTATTAATTGTTATTGCTGTAGTTTTTATTACATATGTATTATTATAATGTAATTTTTGACATAACCTATTTGGTTCCTGATGGCCGATCGTTATTTGTCGGTCGAGGGCGGAGAGGGGGCGGAGCTTACCTCACGCCTATATATAGCGACCGCGGAGAACGATTGGTATCATTCTAGTTTGTAACTTCTTGTGTGCTAGATTGTGTTTTGTAACTAGACCCTCTGATGATGATGACATGGTCATCGAAATGTACATAAGGGTTTAATCTTAAGTAACTTGTCTTATTTGTTATTTTTGATTATTTTTGTGGTATTGGGGTTATTTTCAATATTTTTATTGTATCACAGCTGTTTGTAAAGTGTTTTTTTTCGAATTCCAACTAAAGAAGCTACTTACATCTTTTATAATTATTTACTCAACTAAAACTTTATTATATACTAATTCTGAATCTGATTTAGTATAGAATCTGAATCAATTTTTTCTTAGTATAAAGCAAAATTTCATCAATTACTTCCTCTTTTATAAACAGTATAAAACATTCACCAACATCTGGATCGACATCTAACTTAGGGTCAGGTCTAATGTGAATGATATTTTGGCTTTGTGTTTTACTCTGCATGTGAACGGGTTTAGTTTTCCAACAATATCAATTTTTCCCAAGAAGATCACTTTCATTAGGTATTTCTAGAACTGTTTTAGGAGGCTAGGAAGGTTGTGGATGAGAATTTTGATCAGCATTGAACAGAAACTCTTGGGAGGATTTAGATGAACTATGACAACCATCACTACCTTTCTTTCTTTTTCGGTTTTTATTTCCTTCAACTTGTCTCTTTTCAATTGACCTAATATATTCAAATTCAGAAGTATCAATTTCACCTTCAGGACGAACATCTGGATCTGCATTTGTATCATCTGATACGTAGTTTTTCCTGCTATATATTTTACTAATTCTGTACATATTGAAACATTAATTAGAAAACTACTTGTACGTATTTATTATGTGTACAAAAATCCTCTTAATAATACTTAAAATAAGCATGGTGACTTATTGAAAAACGAGTCTAGTGGGCAAAAAAAAACACAACTTAATCTTATCTTTCACTGTCTCAACTAACACTAAACAGTGAAAGCACTGCAAGGGGGTTGACTGGATTTATTGGTATGCTTATGAAGGAGGGAAACACACCATAGGCTGTAAGAATTACGTATACTTAGAAATCTAGGGTTAATGAATGGCAAGTCTCATTATTTACTAAAGTAGGTACTTTTCCAGGGAAATCAGTAATTTCCAAAATAAAGCGGGTGCAAAGAAGGACAAGGAAACTTTGAAGACTAAGAAAACAAATGCAAGACAGGTCAGGATTGACTAAATTGAGAAAAGAATTGGTAGACAAGATAGGAGGAAGAAAAGCGATGGAAGGAGACATAAAGGAGTCGAGGAAAGAGCAGTGAAGTTTTGGGGGTCGAGAAACAGAAAAGAACAGAAGTCCAGGAACCGAAGGGGGCAGCAGTTTCAGGAGCTGGAAAGGAGTCCAACCCTGGGAGATAGAGACGTTAGGATAATGAAAAAGTTTTTCAGTTATTTTGGACACAAATGAACCATGATACCAGAACAAGAAAACACTTACAATCGATCAAGCTACATCATTCGGTTTAAGTACCAGTTAATTAATTAATAAAAACTCAGTTTTTTAAATTTAAATTTCAAGCCAACAAAGTAAATTCAGAAAAACAGGCATAGGAATTAAATTTATAAAATACTAGCCATAACATATAACCTCACACTTAGAGATAAAATTAACATGAGTTGTTATTAAAATAATGTTAGATTTAAGACTAACAACTGTTAATCTGTAAAGAGTTATTTCTGTTTGTCTTACTGCTTAAACTAGCCACCCATTCATACATTTCTAGTATTGAAATGCAAATTAGTAATTATATGTTTTAGTAAATTAAATTTCAATTTAGTAAGTAATCAGTGAGTCTGTTTATAATCCCCAGAAAATCGTTCATTAATTTTAATCTGTTCAAAATACAGATTTGGAGCTCAAAAATAAATGTATTTAATAATAATAAATTTCAATTATTGTTTTTTAAACATAAAAGCAGTGGTATGTTATTTGACTTAAGTAAATATACTGGTTCAACCAGTACCTACACCATTATCAATTATTCTTCTTGTTAATAATAATGTAATTGATGGTGGAAGTATTCAAAATCTTAAATTATTTATTCGAGGAAATGCTATATCAGGTACTCCAATTATTAATGGTACTAATCAATTTCCAAACCCTCCAATTATAATTGGTATTACTATAAAAAAAATTATAATAAATGCATGTGATGTAACAATTACATTATAAATTTGGTCATCTCCAATTATTGAGCCAGGTTGACCAAGTTCAATTCGAATTAGTATACTTAATATTATACCAACTATACCTGATCAAATTCCAAATAGAAAGTATATTGTTCCAATGTCTTTATGATTAGTTGAGAAAAGTCATTTTTTCATTTATTAAATTAAAGTGACTGAAAAAGTAATAAATTGTACATTTATTTATGGAGAATAATATCTTCCTTTAATACAGTTTTAAAGTCAATGATATGATTTTAAATTGCAAGTCTAAAGTAATAGTTAAAACCTATTAAGGCTTGTAAATATCATTATAATTTTAACTTTGAAGGTTAATAGTTTAATTTAACTTAAAACCTTAAAGTATAATTAAATTAATGATTTGATTATTATAATAATTATGAAACCTGAAATATTAATTAATGAAAAAAATTATAGTCATTTGTTGTTAATTTTTAATTTTATTCATATTAATTTTTGTGAATTAATTATTATTATTAATGTTATTACTCGAATGTAATAGAATAGAGTAATTAATGATAAAATAACTATAATTAATGTTAATATGTAGTTTTTAGATAAGACTATATATTCAATTACAATTAGTTTTGTTAAGAATCCTAATAATGGAGGTATTCCACTTAATGAAAATATTATTATTGATAGTTGAATTTTATTTATTGTTGAACTTTCAATTAAACATTGATTTAAATCATTAATTTTTATGATTTTAAACATGAATATGGAATTAATAGTTATTAGTGAAAAAATAAAGAAATAGTTTATTCATAGAGTAATTCTAATTTCTATTCTTATTATAATTCATGTTATATTATTAATTGATGAATATGCCATTATTTTTTTAATTGATCTTTGATTAAGTCCCCCAATAGACCCAATTAATAGAGATAAAATAATAAAAATAATTATTAATTTATTAATACTATAGCTTAATAAAAATAACAAAGCAATTTTTTGTCAGGTTGAAAGGATTATACAAATAAATCAGTTTATTCTTTTTATAATTGAAGGTAATCACATATGAAATGGTGAAATTAATAATTTTATTATTAAACCACAGTTTACTAATAACAACTTTAAATTAAATTCTAATATTAAATTAACTATTACTACTCCCAATGGTAGAATAGTTGATCCCATTCTTTGAAAAATAAAATATTCTATTATAGATTCTGAATAATAATAATTTTGTTTTTGTATATTATGGGGATGAATGATATTATATTAATTTCTAAGCCTAATCACCTTCCAAATCAGTTATTGGATGATAATGAAATTATAGTTCTTGAAAATAGTAGTTAAAAGTAATAATTTAGTAGAATTTATTGGTATTAAATAGAAGAAGATTAATGCTTCTATAATTGGGGTATGAACCCAACAGCTTCATTTAGCTTATCTTTTTATATTGTGGTGTAACATGCACTTTAAATTTTGATTTTAAAGGTTCTAGTTTAATTCTAATTAATATAATAAGAGTAAATTTTTATACCTAATAGTTAATATATATATATATATATATATATATATGTGTGTGTGTGTGTGAGTTAATGATAAATAAATCTATCCTCTAATAAAGAGGATAGATTCATTAATATATATATATATATATGTTTTAATAATAAATAAATCTATCCTCTAATAAAGAGGATAGATTTATTAATATATATATATATATATGTTTTAATAATAAATAAATCTATCCTCTAATAAAGAGGATAGATTTATTAATATATATATATATATATGTTTTTATAATAAATAAATCTATCCTCTAATAAAGAGGATAGATTTATTAATATATATATATATATGTTTTAATAATAAATAAATCTATCCTCTAATAAAGAGGATAGATTTATTAATATATATATATATATATGTTTTAATAATAAATAAATCTATCCTCTAATAAAGAGGATAGATTTATTAATATATATATATATATGTTTTAATAATAAATAAATCTATCCTCTAATAAAGAGGATAGATTCATTAATATA
The DNA here is from genome assembly GCA_036971475.1 of Prosapia bicincta. Lineage (NCBI taxonomy): Eukaryota > Metazoa > Arthropoda > Insecta > Hemiptera > Cercopidae > Prosapia > Prosapia bicincta. Next base: position 212,693,668 of record JBAIZL010000001.1, read on the forward strand.
TATATATATATATGTTTTAATAATAAATAAATCTATCCTCTAATAAAGAGGATAGATTTATTAATATATATATATATATATATGTTTTAATAATAAATAAATCTATCCTCTAATAAAGAGGATAGATTTATTAATATATATATATATATGTTTTAATAATAAATAAATCTATCCTCTAATAAAGAGGATAGATTCATTAATATATATATATATATATGTTTTAATAATAAATAAATCTATCCTCTAATAAAGAGGATAGATTTATTAATATATATATATATATGTTTTAATAATAAATAAATCTATCCTCTAATAAAGAGGATAGATTTATTAATATATATATATATATGTTTTAATAATAAATAAATCTATCCTCTAATAAAGAGGATAGATTTATTAATATATATATATATATGTTTTAATAATAAATAAATCTATCCTCTAATAAAGAGGATAGATTTATTAATATATATATATATATATGTTTTTATAATAAATAAATCTATCCTCTAATAAAGAGGATAGATTTATTAATATATATATATATATGTTTTTATAATAAATAAATCTATCCTCTAATAAAGAGGATAGATTTATTAATATATATATATATATATATATATATATATATATATATGTTTTAATAATAAATAAATCTATCCTCTAATAAAGAGGATAGATTCATTAATATATATATATATATATGTTTTAATAATAAATAAATCTATCCTCTAATAAAGAGGATAGATTCATTAATATATATATATATATATGTTTTAATAATAAATAAATCTATCCTCTAATAAAGAGGATAGATTTATTAATATATATATATATATGTTTTAATAATAAATAAATCTATCCTCTAATAAAGAGGATAGATTTATTAATATATATATATATATGTTTTTATAATAAATAAATCTATCCTCTAATAAAGAGGATAGATTCATTAATATATATATATATATATGTGTGTGTGTGTGAGTTAATGATAAATAAATCTATCCTCTAATAAAGAGGATAGATTCATTAATATATATATATATATATGTGTGTGTGTGTGAGTTAATGATAAATAAATCTATCCTCTAATAAAGAGGATAGATTCATTAATATATATATATATATATATGTTTTAATAATAAATAAATCTATCCTCTAATAAAGAGGATAGATTTATTAATATATATATATATATGTTTTAATAATAAATAAATCTATCCTCTAATAAAGAGGATAGATTTATTAATATATATATATATATATGTTTTTATAATAAATAAATCTATCCTCTAATAAAGAGGATAGATTTATTAATATATATATATATATATGTTTTTATAATAAATAAATCTATCCTCTAATAAAGAGGATAGATTTATTAATATATATATATATATATATATATATATATATATATATGTTTTAATAATAAATAAATCTATCCTCTAATAAAGAGGATAGATTTATTAATATATATATATATATGTTTTAATAATAAATAAATCTATCCTCTAATAAAGAGGATAGATTTATTAATATATATATATATATGTTTTAATAATAAATAAATCTATCCTCTAATAAAGAGGATAGATTTATTAATATATATATATATATGTTTTAATAATAAATAAATCTATCCTCTAATAAAGAGGATAGATTTATTAATATATATATATATATGTTTTAATAATAAATAAATCTATCCTCTAATAAAGAGGATAGATTTATTAATATATATATATATATGTTTTAATAATAAATAAATCTATCCTCTAATAAAGAGGATAGATTTATTAATATATATATATATATGTTTTAATAATAAATAAATCTATCCTCTAATAAAGAGGATAGATTTATTAATATATATATATATATATGTTTTAATAATAAATAAATCTATCCTCTAATAAAGAGGATAGATTTATTAATATATATATATATATATGTTTTAATAATAAATAAATCTATCCTCTAATAAAGAGGATAGATTTATTAATATATATATATATATGTTTTAATAATAAATAAATCTATCCTCTAATAAAGAGGATAGATTTATTAATATATATATATATATGTTTTAATAATAAATAAATCTATCCTCTAATAAAGAGGATAGATTTATTAATATATATATATATATGTTTTAATAATAAATAAATCTATCCTCTAATAAAGAGGATAGATTTATTAATATATATATATATATGTTTTAATAATAAATAAATCTATCCTCTAATAAAGAGGATAGATTTATTAATATATATATATATATATGTTTTAATAATAAATAAATCTATCCTCTAATAAAGAGGATAGATTTATTAATATATATATATATATGTTTTAATAATAAATAAATCTATCCTCTAATAAAGAGGATAGATTTATTAATATATATATATATATGTTTTAATAATAAATAAATCTATCCTCTAATAAAGAGGATAGATTTATTAATATATATATATATATATGTTTTAATAATAAATAAATCTATCCTCTAATAAAGAGGATAGATTTATTAATATATATATATATATGTTTTAATAATAAATAAATCTATCCTCTAATAAAGAGGATAGATTTATTAATATATATATATATATGTTTTAATAATAAATAAATCTATCCTCTAATAAAGAGGATAGATTTATTAATATATATATATATATGTTTTAATAATAAATAAATCTATCCTCTAATAAAGAGGATAGATTTATTAATATATATATATATATATGTTTTAATAATAAATAAATCTATCCTCTAATAAAGAGGATAGATTTATTAATATATATATATATATGTTTTAATAATAAATAAATCTATCCTCTAATAAAGAGGATAGATTTATTAATATATATATATATATGTTTTAATAATAAATAAATCTATCCTCTAATAAAGAGGATAGATTTATTAATATATATATATATATGTTTTAATAATAAATAAATCTATCCTCTAATAAAGAGGATAGATTTATTAATATATATATATATATGTTTTAATAATAAATAAATCTATCCTCTAATAAAGAGGATAGATTTATTAATATATATATATATATGTTTTAATAATAAATAAATCTATCCTCTAATAAAGAGGATAGATTTATTAATATATATATATATATGTTTTAATAATAAATAAATCTATCCTCTAATAAAGAGGATAGATTTATTAATATATATATATATATGTTTTAATAATAAATAAATCTATCCTCTAATAAAGAGGATAGATTTATTAATATATATATATATATGTTTTAATAATAAATAAATCTATCCTCTAATAAAGAGGATAGATTTATTAATATATATATATATATGTTTTAATAATAAATAAATCTATCCTCTAATAAAGAGGATAGATTTATTAATATATATATATATATGTTTTAATAATAAATAAATCTATCCTCTAATAAAGAGGATAGATTTATTAATATATATATATATATGTTTTAATAATAAATAAATCTATCCTCTAATAAAGAGGATAGATTTATTAATATATATATATATATGTTTTAATAATAAATAAATCTATCCTCTAATAAAGAGGATAGATTTATTAATATATATATATATATGTTTTAATAATAAATAAATCTATCCTCTAATAAAGAGGATAGATTTATTAATATATATATAACAATAAAAATATTGAAAAGAACCCCAATACCACAAAAATAATCAAAAATAACAAATAAGACAAGTTACTTAAGATTAAACCCTTATGTACATTTCGATGACCATGTCATCATCATCAGAGGGTCTTGTTACAAAACACAATCTAGCACACAAGAAGTTACAAACTAGAATGATACCAATCGTTCTCCGCGGTCGCTATATATAGGCGTGAGGTAAGCTCCGCCCCCTCTCCGCCCTCGACCGACAAATAACGATCGGCCATCAGGAACCAAATAGGTTATGTCAAAAAATTACATTATAATAATACATATGTAATAAAAACTACAGCAATAACAATTAATAAACTAAAAGTAATTAGATTAAAACATCGTAATTTGAAGAAAGCTATTTAAGTAAAGTATATAATGGTGAGTAAGGAATAGGTCCTTTATCTGCATTCATTAATTTACAATTTGATTTGACTATAAAAACACTTTCATAACTATTAAGTAACTTTTTTGAGTTTATACATTTAGCTAAAATAACATTTTTATCTAAATCATGCTGATTACTAAGGACATGTTCTGCTACACTTGATTTTTCAGGTCTTTCATATTTAATATGGGCAAGATGTTCTTTAAATCTGGTTACAATTTTTCTTTTAGTTTGACCTATATACATCTCGTTACAAGTACTACAAATTATCTTATAAATACCTGATTTTTCCAACATTGGAATTTTATCTTTCGGGTTACACAATAAATGCTTGAGTTTATTTTGAGTTTTATAGGCTACCTTAACATTTACCTTTTTAAAAATAGAGTCTAACCCTTTTGTTAAAATATTATCGAAAGGTAAACTAATAAAAGTACATTTTTTAACTTCTTTTTGAAGAGTGGTAGTTGTGTTCAAAACATATTTTAATCTTTGTTTTCTAACAATATTATCTATAATTTTGGTATCAAAATCGTTATACCTAGCCACTCCTTTGATATAATTAATTTCCTTATAAAAACGTCTAGGACTAAGTGGTACATTGATAGCTCTGTTAACCAAACTGTTAAATGCTGCTATTTTATGTGTATAACAATGGTTGGAACTATTTAAAATATATCTGTTATTGTTAGTAGGTTTCCTGTAAATATCAAATTCAATTTTTTCATGATTTTTAATACACAGAATATCTAAAAATGGTAAACGATTATTAGTTTCTAATTCATAAGTAAACTTAATGGAACTATGTATACTATTAAGTTGGTTTACAAAAACATCAACATTACATTTACTGCTATCAAAGATCGCAAAAACATCGTCAACATATCTTAACCAAATCCTAGGAAAATAAGTAATACTATTCTTTAAGTTTTCTTCAAATCTGCTCATAAAAAGCTCAGCAATGAAAGGAGACAAACTGTTACCCATAGCAGTTCCATCACATTGTTTATAAAATTCATTATTAAATTTAAAGAAATTTTGGTACATACATATTTCAGTTAATTTGACATATTCGTTTATTTTAATAGGTTCGATGTTGTTTTCTTTTAAAAAATCTTCAACAAACAATATAGTTTCTTTAACAGGAATGCTAGGAAACAACGAACTTACATCAAAAGATACCATAATATCAGTACTACTAAGTTTTATATTCTTAACCTTGTTGACAAATTCTATGTTATTTTTAATAGGAAACATACCACGTTTTTCTTTTAAAGAAGTAAATTTATAGGCTAACCATTTTGATAAAAGGTAGGTTGGGGAATCAATCCCAGAAACTATAGGTCTCATTGCTTTCCCTTCCTTGTGGATTTTTGGAAGGCAATATAACCTAGGTATAACAGGATTAGAAATTTTAAATTTATAAATATCTTTCTTAGGAATGACTAAACTACAATTCTTAATAGTATCGTTTGTAACTTGAACAAACTTATTTAGTGGGTTTTTAACAATTTTCTGATAAGGGCCTTCTTCTAACATTTTAGTTACTCTATTGACATAATCCTTCTTATCTAAAACTACAATTGTATTACCCTTATCAGCTTTTAAATAATAACAATCTTTGTTACAAAGACCTTTAACTAACTCAAAATTATTTTTAACATTAGCCGGTTTATTGGCCATACGAATATTATTTTCCATTTTAATTTTACAGGCGTTTCTTATGTAATTTTTATCTGACTCTTTTAAATTAGAAATACTACTTTCTATATTAGCTACTATATCAACTACAGTTTTGTTAGTGTAATTACAATGTGCAAAATTTAACCCTTTACTTAATAAATGAATTTCTTCTCTATTAAAAGTTTGGCTAGATTCATTACGAACTAGCGGACAGGTAGGGTTTTTATTATTATTACCTATTTCATCCAAATTTAAATGTTTACTAATTGCTACAAATTTCTTATCCAGATTTTTTACCTTACAATCAATTTTATGCTTATTTATTACATACATTTTTCTACAAAAATTATTCCAAACAATAGCGTTAATATCCTTTGCTAATTTGAGGTGTAAATTGTACTTTTTCAATTCTAAATTAGCTAATTCACTATAAAGATATTTAATTTCTAATTTTAACCATTTGAGTTTCGCAAATTCGATAACTCTCTTGGTACGTGAATTATTAAGATTAATGCGGAAACCGTTTATAAATTTAGGAAAAACTTTAAAACGTTGACATTTTTTCAAAAATCCGATATCTACTTGTAATGAACTTATTTTTAAACTTAACTTACTAAAAAGGTTTTGCTCAGTTGACCGGGAAGCCATGATAATACACAATATCAAGAGCACAGTGGTACAATATATTACAATAAAAATATTGAAAAGAACCCCAATACCACAAAAATAATCAAAAATAACAAATAAGACAAGTTACTTAAGATTAAACCCTTATGTACATTTCGATGACCATGTCATCATCATCAGAGGGTCTTGTTACAAAACACAATCTAGCACACAAGAAGTTACAAACTAAAATGATACCAATCGTTCTCCGCGGTCGCTATATATAGGCGTGAGGTAAGCTCCGCCCCCTCTCCGCCCTCGACCGACAAATAACGATCGGCCATCAGGAACCAAATAGGTTATGTCAAAAAATTACATTATAATAATACATATGTAATAAAAACTACAGCAATAACAATTAATAAACTAAAAGTAATTAGATTAAAACATCGTAATTTGAAGAAAGCTATTTAAGTAAAGTATATAATGGTGAGTAAGGAATAGGTCCTTTATCTGCATTCATTAATTTACAATTTGATTTGACTATAAAAACACTTTCATAACTATTAAGTAACTTTTTTGAGTTTATACATTTAGCTAAAATAACATTTTTATCTAAATCATGCTGATTACTAAGGACATGTTCTGCTACACTTGATTTTTCAGGTCTTTCATATTTAATATGGGCAAGATGTTCTTTAAATCTGGTTACAATTTTTCTTTTAGTTTGACCTATATACATCTCGTTACAAGTACTACAAATTATCTTATAAATACCTGATTTTTCCAACATTGGAATTTTATCTTTCGGGTTACACAATAAATGCTTGAGTTTATTTTGAGTTTTATAGGCTACCTTAACATTTACCTTTTTAAAAATAGAGTCTAACCCTTTTGTTAAAATATTATCGAAAGGTAAACTAATAAAAGTACATTTTTTAACTTCTTTTTGAAGAGTGGTAGTTGTGTTCAAAACATATTTTAATCTTTGTTTTCTAACAATATTATCTATAATTTTGGTATCAAAATCGTTATACCTAGCCACTCCTTTGATATAATTAATTTCCTTATAAAAACGTCTAGGACTAAGTGGTACATTGATAGCTCTGTTAACCAAACTGTTAAATGCTGCTATTTTATGTGTATAACAATGGTTGGAACTATTTAAAATATATCTGTTATTGTTAGTAGGTTTCCTGTAAATATCAAATTCAATTTTTTCATGATTTTTAATACACAGAATATCTAAAAATGGTAAACGATTATTAGTTTCTAATTCATAAGTAAACTTAATGGAACTATGTATACTATTAAGTTGGTTTACAAAAACATCAACATTACATTTACTGCTATCAAAGATCGCAAAAACATCGTCAACATATCTTAACCAAATCCTAGGAAAATAAGTAATACTATTCTTTAAGTTTTCTTCAAATCTGCTCATAAAAAGCTCAGCAATGAAAGGAGACAAACTGTTACCCATAGCAGTTCCATCACATTGTTTATAAAATTCATTATTAAATTTAAAGAAATTTTGGTACATACATATTTCAGTTAATTTGACATATTCGTTTATTTTAATAGGTTCGATGTTGTTTTCTTTTAAAAAATCTTCAACAAACAATATAGTTTCTTTAACAGGAATGCTAGGAAACAACGAACTTACATCAAAAGATACCATAATATCAGTACTACTAAGTTTTATATTCTTAACCTTGTTGACAAATTCTATGTTATTTTTAATAGGAAACATACCACGTTTTTCTTTTAAAGAAGTAAATTTATAGGCTAACCATTTTGATAAAAGGTAGGTTGGGGAATCAATCCCAGAAACTATAGGTCTCCTGATGGCCGATCGTTATTTGTCGGTCGAGGGCGGAGAGGGGGCGGAGCTTACCTCACGCCTATATATAGCGACCGCGGAGAACGATTGGTATCATTCTAGTTTGTAACTTCTTGTGTGCTAGATTGTGTTTTGTAACAAGACCCTCTGATGATGATGACATGGTCATCGAAATGTACATAAGGGTTTAATCTTAAGTAACTTGTCTTATTTGTTATTTTTGATTATTTTTGTGGTATTGGGGTTCTTTTCAATATTTTTATTGTAATATATTGTACCACTGTGCTCTTGATATTGTGTAATATATATATATATATGTTTTAATAATAAATAAATCTATCCTCTAATAAAGAGGATAGATTTATTAATATATATATATATATATGTTTTAATAATAAATAAATCTATCCTCTAATAAAGAGGATAGATTTATTAATATATATATATATATGTTTTAATAATAAATAAATCTATCCTCTAATAAAGAGGATAGATTTATTAATATATATATATATATGTTTTAATAATAAATAAATCTATCCTCTAATAAAGAGGATAGATTTATTAATATATATATATATATGTTTTAATAATAAATAAATCTATCCTCTAATAAAGAGGATAGATTTATTAATATATATATATATATGTTTTAATAATAAATAAATCTATCCTCTAATAAAGAGGATAGATTTATTAATATATATATATATATATGTTTTAATAATAAATAAATCTATCCTCTAATAAAGAGGATAGATTTATTAATATATATATATATATATGTTTTAATAATAAATAAATCTATCCTCTAATAAAGAGGATAGATTTATTAATATATATATATATATGTTTTAATAATAAATAAATCTATCCTCTAATAAAGAGGATAGATTTATTAATATATATATATATATATGTTTTAATAATAAATAAATCTATCCTCTAATAAAGAGGATAGATTTATTAATATATATATATATATATGTTTTAATAATAAATAAATCTATCCTCTAATAAAGAGGATAGATTTATTAATATATATATATATATGTTTTAATAATAAATAAATCTATCCTCTAATAAAGAGGATAGATTTATTAATATATATATATATATGTTTTAATAATAAATAAATCTATCCTCTAATAAAGAGGATAGATTTATTAATATATATATATATATGTTTTAATAATAAATAAATCTATCCTCTAATAAAGAGGATAGATTTATTAATATATATATATATATGTTTTAATAATAAATAAATCTATCCTCTAATAAAGAGGATAGATTTATTAATATATATATATATATGTTTTAATAATAAATAAATCTATCCTCTAATAAAGAGGATAGATTTATTAATATATATATATATATATATGTTTTAATAATAAATAAATCTATCCTCTAATAAAGAGGATAGATTTATTAATATATATATATATATGTTTTAATAATAAATAAATCTATCCTCTAATAAAGAGGATAGATTTATTAATATATATATATATATATGTTTTAATAATAAATAAATCTATCCTCTAATAAAGAGGATAGATTTATTAATATATATATATATATATATATATATATATATATATGTTTTAATAATAAATAAATCTATCCTCTAATAAAGAGGATAGATTTATTAATATATATATATATATATATATATATATATATATATATATGTTTTAATAATAAATAAATCTATCCTCTAATAAAGAGGATAGATTTATTAATATATATATATATATATATATATATATATATATATATATGTTTTAATAATAAATAAATCTATCCTCTAATAAAGAGGATAGATTTATTAATATATATATATATATATGTTTTAATAATAAATAAATCTATCCTCTAATAAAGAGGATAGATTTATTAATATATATATATATATGTTTTAATAATAAATAAATCTATCCTCTAATAAAGAGGATAGATTTATTAATATATATATATATATATGTTTTAATAATAAATAAATCTATCCTCTAATAAAGAGGATAGATTTATTAATATATATATATATATATGTTTTAATAATAAATAAATCTATCCTCTAATAAAGAGGATAGATTTATTAATATATATATATATATGTTTTAATAATAAATAAATCTATCCTCTAATAAAGAGGATAGATTTATTAATATATATATATATATATATATATATATATATATATATATATATATATATATATGTTTTAATAATAAATAAATCTATCCTCTAATAAAGAGGATAGATTTATTAATATATATATATATATATGTTTTAATAATAAATAAATCTATCCTCTAATAAAGAGGATAGATTTATTAATATATATATATATATGTTTTAATAATAAATAAATCTATCCTCTAATAAAGAGGATAGATTTATTAATATATATATATATATATGTTTTAATAATAAATAAATCTATCCTCTAATAAAGAGGATAGATTTATTAATATATATATATATATGTTTTAATAATAAATAAATCTATCCTCTAATAAAGAGGATAGATTTATTAATATATATATATATATGTTTTAATAATAAATAAATCTATCCTCTAATAAAGAGGATAGATTTATTAATATATATATATATATATGTTTTAATAATAAATAAATCTATCCTCTAATAAAGAGGATAGATTTATTAATATATATATATATATATGTTTTAATAATAAATAAATCTATCCTCTAATAAAGAGGATAGATTTATTAATATATATATATATATATGTTTTAATAATAAATAAATCTATCCTCTAATAAAGAGGATAGATTTATTAATATATATATATATATATATGTTTTAATAATAAATAAATCTATCCTCTAATAAAGAGGATAGATTTATTAATATATATATATATATGTTTTAATAATAAATAAATCTATCCTCTAATAAAGAGGATAGATTTATTAATATATATATATATATGTTTTAATAATAAATAAATCTATCCTCTAATAAAGAGGATAGATTTATTAATATATATATATATATATGTTTTAATAATAAATAAATCTATCCTCTAATAAAGAGGATAGATTTATTAATATATATATATATATGTTTTAATAATGAATAAATCTATCCTCTAATAAAGAGGATAGATTTATTAATATATATATATATATATATATATATATATATATATATATATGTTTTAATAATAAATAAATCTATCCTCTAATAAAGAGGATAGATTTATTAATATATATATATATATATATATATATATATATATATGTTTTAATAATAAATAAATCTATCCTCTAATAAAGAGGATAGATTTATTAATATATATATATATATATATATATATATATATATATATATATATGTTTTAATAATAAATAAATAAATCTATCCTCTAATAAAGAGGATAAATTTATTGATACATTATATATATATATATAATAAATTAAAAATATTTCTAAAACAAGAATACTTTTAATGAATATATTTATTAAAATTTTTATCAGATTTCAATATATATTCTTTTAAAATATATTCACTTAAAGTATTCTTGTTTTTGAAATATTTTTAATTTATTAACTATATTACAAGAAAACATATCACCATATTTAATATATATATATATATATATATATATATATATATATATATATATATATATATATATATATATAATTATGTTTTAATAATAAATAAAACTATTCTCTAATAAAGAGGATATATATATATATATATATATATATATATATATATATATATATATATATATATGTGTGTTTTAATAATAAATAAATCTATCCTCTAATAAAGAGGATAGATTTATTAATATATAATATATTATAACTTAACTTTTACTATAATTAAATTTATATCTTAATGTTATTTATTTACCTTACCTATTTAATGTCCCACCTTCAGGTTTATAAAGAATTAACAATCTTATAAATTTTTAAACATCACTTGCATTTATTCTCTTCAATTAACTCTACACATTGTTCCAAATTTATATTAATATTTTGCAGTGACAGGATTGATATCTTAACTAATATTACAATGATAAAAGGTGGACTTCTGAGGCTTTAGATTTCTAATAAAATAACATAACAAAAAAAACAGTATTAAAATTTTATTCTTGCTTTCGCGTCGCTATTACGGGAACTTTGCTTTTAAATTAGAAATGGTGAAACTAGAATAATTTTTATAAATTTTGATGAAATTAAAATTGTTCTGAACTTTACTAAACTTTAGATGTCTGTTGGCTACACTTATATTCAAATAATACTTATTGTTCTGAAGAGTCTCTGGAATCCTGGCCTTGGTTATTACCTTCTGCACTTACACTTGGCACACAAAAAACTTACTTTATATTTCTAAAAAAACTTTTACGTCGCACTTTTTAAATTTTACTTATAAAAAAACTCTTTACTTAATTTAATCAATTTCTCCCTTTACAACACTTCCATCCTGGTCCCCACCAATCCGCCTGCCTTCCTCTGAGACTCTCCTCAAACTTCCTCCTAACTTCCCCGATCATTTAGTTTTTATTGAAAAATCTAATCTTCCCCACTACCACAATACGTTCTTTGTAAGTTTCCCACAGTTCTACAATTAGCTTAACCTAACGGTACACGGTAATTTTCCCAGGCTATATCGGCTGCTGGATTTTCGTCTTAACCACTAAGGACCCTCTCTATTGTCTATTGTTGCCGCACGCAGCTTATAGCTTTCCCGGAAAAGGATAATGGATGGTACCTGCTTTGTCGGTACTTTACAAAACTATTTGTGTCTTTCTTTGCTAAATCCTATAGATATTTATTTTAGCAACTAACTGAATTTTTTTAAAGCCTCGTACTTTATGTTATAGAGTCCCCAGAATTTTAAAATTAATTTTCTTTGATTTCTTAAATTTAAATTTTACAATATTTGAATGCTATGACATCAAAGAACAATTTGTTTTAAATTATTCACCAATCTTAAATGTCTAATACATTTAACTTTACTATAGTTAAACCTCTTATATCCTAAATCATTTCACTTATAATTAGTACATAATTATAAATTCACATCATACAAATTAATACTCTTTCTTTAAAATTAAATGTGAAAGTTGACAATGCCATTGTTCATCCTACGATCCTAACCATTAATTATTTATGCATGAATATCTAAAAGTTCTTTACACAATTATTTAATTATTTAATATGGGTTTGTGAAACCTTTTTAACATTCTACAGTTAAATTTACCCTTAAGTTTACCATTAATTATGGAAGTAAGTTGGTAACCAAGACATTTTGTTTTTCGTAGGGCCCTTCATAATTTCTAAGAATTTGCTGTTTATAATATTTGAATATTATGACATCAACGAACAATTTGTTTTTAAATTCTTCACCCCAATCTTAAAATTGTTATACAAATATAACCAACTTAATAAGGTTTATTACCAAAAAGGAGAATATTAATTTCTTTTTCTAAGACGAGTATTTTGTTATAGGGTTAAAATTCAATTTAAATAAAACCAACAAGCAATTGCATTTAGCTAAAATTACATATTAAAATCACTAACAGTTACTTATAATTATCTTATAATTTTAAAATATGTCATTAAATATGCTGCATAATTAATTATTAAACTGAATAAAATAATTCAATTGTTAAATGTTATTAATACTAACCAAAACCAAGTGTCGCAAATATAATGCTATAATTATAGATTAAATTTACTCAGTTTTGTGAAATGTTTAGTGCTTAAATGTTTTAGTTGACAGTGTCTTACTTAAAACTATTACAAAATATCTGACAGATGAAGTAACTTAGTCGAAAGCGTTACAAGTTTATTAAGAAGTTAAAATTAATATGCATAAGTTCCTAAATGGTTTATAATTATAATACTGTTATACCTTCTCAATTAACCTCAATTTAATTAGTTACAATAAACAAATATAATTATTCTCCCATTTATATTAGAAAAATTGTGTAGATCATTTCTCTTATCAAATATTCCATAACCACAAAATCACATCATACAAATTAATACTCTTTCCTTAAAATTAAATGTGAAGGTTTACAATGCCATTTTACTTGTTTAACTAAATAATAATTTTATCACTTCCTAATTAAATTTCCCCTTTGCGTAGTTTATTAAATTTAAGTTCGTTATTCATTGTTTATTATTTTGTTCGTAGGACAAATATTATTATATTTTTTTTTTTTTTTAAATCAAGAAGTATTATATACTTACTTTACTTTATCCAACGCCTGCCATTGGTAACTCAACCATTTGGCATCGTGCAGACCAGTAGAGCTTGGAGAGTCTTGTTTTTGGGTTGCTATTGTATGTTTCGAGCTGTGGGCAGGCAGGAAGGTGGACTCCATCCATCTTTCCTGTTTGGCACAAGGGGCACCGATCCGTGTCCGCCAGCCCAATGCGATGAAGGTGCGCCTGAAGGTAGTCGTGACCCGTGGTTAGACGGAACAGCGCAACACTGATAGGTCGAGGCAGGTTTTTTGAAATGGGGTTGGTGCAAAGTTCTTGCCATCTCTTTCCAACAGCCAGGTTTTCTTGTGATGTTTTCAAGTACGTCTTAGCTGCTGCGTGAATCCTGGTGTAAGCAGAGCCCAATGATATTTTGATTTGTAGCTGTGGTAGGCGGCACCCACTCTTGGCGAGGTTGTCAGCTTTTTCGTTCCCTGTTGTGCCAACGTGGCTGGGAATCTACTGGAGCGCAATTCTGAAGCCTGCCTCTTGGCATAGTTGCATTTTTTCTCTGCACGACACTGTCAAGGTGCAGTCAGCTGGTGTGTTAGAGGAAACTGCCAAAATCGCTGATTGTGAATCAATCAGGAATACAACCTGCCGCGGCGAAAGTCGCATGACGCTGCTTCTCCTATGGCCACAACCTCACCATCAAAATTGCTGCAGCAGAGGCCCACAGCTACCGAGCCCTGAAATAATTTTGAAAAATATCCTGCTCCAGTTTCTCCACTTGAAGGGTTTGAAGATCTATCTGTGTAAACATGAAGCCAGTCACTTTCAGGGAATCGTTCGTTGATGGTCATTAATGTTGCTTCCTGAGTTCAATATCCATAGCCTGTGACTTTGGTTTTACCTGGTCAACAAGGTTTGGAAAAACTGGAGGTAGGTTGTCAAAGACTCGATTGTGTTGATTTAATGGGACAGCTTCTGCATGAAGGAAAAGGTTATGTTTTTGTTCCAGCTGTAGAGCTTTGTTTACTGGAGTAATCTAAGTTCTGAGGCGGGAAGTGACAGCTTTATATTTTTCGCAAAACTTTCTATTTGTTCTTTTATTTTTTTCCCCAGAATTTTAGGAGACATTTGTCTCTTCTGACTTCCAAGGGTTCCAGTCCTATTTGGATTTCCATAGCTAGTAGTGGAGTCGATTTAGCTCCTCCAGTTATGAGCCTCATGTTAATATTTTGAACCTTGTCTAGCTTCTTTAGGCAATTTGAGCTGGCCAGGTTGAGCACCCCTCCTCCATACTCCATTGTTGGCCGTACATAGGTCCGGTACGTTGAAGTTAGAACATCCTGGGTAGCACCCCATGTAGTTGCTGTTAATCTCTTCAGCAGTTTGCTTCTGTTGGTGGCTTTTTCGGCTGTTGCCTCAATATGATTTGCAAGGTTTAGCTAAAAAACCTGTCCAAGGTTTAGCTTCCTGTCCAACGTGATGCAAAGATATCGTGGAGTATCTTCATGGTTTAAAGTTTTGTTGTTCAACTTGATCGTCAGTTTTGGCGGCTTAGTTGAAAGGGTGAATAGAGTGAAAATATTCAGAAAACTTTAACGTTCAATCATTATTCATCATCAAGCTTACCAATAAACAAAGAGAAACAACAGCCTCATGACAACCAAAAATAATACATAATAAACGAATTTTTAGTCCTTGTGTGGACCTTTTTTTATTAATAGTCTTAGAAATGACTATATATTGTAACATGTTTCTATTTACAGAAACATATCATTAAAAATATACAGCGACAACATATTATATGTATTCACCTTTAAATCCAACACTTAGACTAAAATATTGTTCTTTTTTATCTACATTACATATGTTAAAAGAAATAGCAATGTACACTGATAACCCTAGTGAAGAATTAAACATAATTAAATAAGTATTATCCAGAAATAGGGACAAACTATCCAGTATTATCCAAACTAATGAATAAATAGTGGCAGAAAACAAAATAACAGAAATAAATAAATTAATCAAGCTTAAGTATATATATATATATATATATATATATATATATATATATATATATATATATATATATATATATATATATATATATAAAACACCTCAAATGACAAATCTCAAAAACTAATCTACAAGATAGCAGTTAAAATAAATAATGAACTTAATGCAAAATATAACATAAGAAATATATACAAGATAAACTCCTACCACAAAGTAAACTCTAAACACACTCCTCCACAAACACACTCAACACAAAGTAAGCCATATACAGAACAAATTGTACACATAATATTAATTTTTAAATTAGTACTCGTATAACTGTCCAGTTTGATATTTGTAATGAATGCTATCTTGTAACCAGTTTCTTCAAGTGTTTGAGTGAATTTGTGTTCTTGTTTGTGTATGTGATGTGTACCAGATTTGGTAAGTTTTTAGTCTTTCGTATATAACAAAAAAATAATAATAAGTTTGGAGGGTTTATATTTTAAAATGTTTAAACACAATAAAAATAATAAGTATCTAAACAATTTAGGGTTCAAGGTGAGAAAATATAATAAATGTACAATTCTTATTTTACCCCCCTTTATTATAAGTAAAGGAGCTCTAGTAATTTCCTTAAGAAATTATATATATATTAATGTTTGACACTGTTGATAATTTTGTCTTAGAGACTTTTTAAAATTGTTGTATAGTGCTGCTACCTATACTAATGGATGAACATGTAGCACCATTGTGTCCTGTAAAGTATTGCCACTATCGCACATAAAATGAACTACTCTATTAGAACCATTATGAGTATTTGCAATTAATCCTCAATTTTTATTTTATAGTAATTTTATTATTGAATAAGTATAATTTTGAGAACATGTAGAATAATTGTACAAAATAAGTATATTTAATTATAAAACCTTTTAACACATTATTTTTTTCAATATTAAATTATTTATTTTACTTTCAAATGGTTAATAAAATACTTTTTAGTCACCCCCTCAAGTTCAAATACATTTTTTAAAACTGATAGTGAATGATACTTGATGTTAAGTATGCAATATAATCTTTTAATTAAAATTGGCTTAAAATAAGTGATAACAAATGATTTCATAAAACAGCTGATTTTATGTTATATGGTACTGCACTGTTTAATTAATAGGTTACACTGGCCAACAGCTGTTTTGGTGCCGGGGTATTAAGAGCTGATTTTATATGAATTTGATGCCCTGAATTCAAATATGGCATTAGTTTTTGCCTAGGAGCTCACATTTTTAAGATATAACGTTTTAGTGAAATATACGCTACACTATTTTAAGTTAAATCAGTGGATCAAATTAAACACTCAACACAAAATTTTTATTACTATATTATAATTATATTTTTATTTTTATCATTATACAAATATTATTATATACAAAAACAGAAAAAAACATCATCGTCTACATAGAACAATATAACCAGGTATAGT
>JBAIZL010000001.1:213441574-213454074 GCA_036971475.1 Prosapia bicincta
ATTTTGTAATCCACATAATTTTCAGTTTACCGCCATCGAATAAGTAGATGTATGCTATAATGTTTCAAATAACCTTAAACGTACTTAATCTATTCTCATTTACAGGCGATATTTACCCCCCCCCCCCTCCCATCTCATTCGCATGACTTGGATTGCTACCTCCTGTTCGGTCACAGTTGTTGTTGATTGCATGTTATCAATTGATCTCATTGATGGTCTACCAGCTGGTTTCTATTGTATGGTTAAATGTTCACCAGTCTAATTTGCCCCATGCTACCTTTATGCTCGTTCCACTCTTTCCTTCTTTCTTTTATTGCCTTTTTTTGGTTTAGATATCTTATTTGTTTGTCTAATACTTGATAGCTTTAATGGACTTAATTGTGTTCACCTGTAGATTTCTTATGTTTGTGTAGTTCCTCGTGTCTTGAGGCTGTTCTTACGAATGACTTGTATGCTTACTGTATACGTTCATGTTCATATATTTATTTGTCCATCTCTTAGGTATTCACTTATTTAGCTGATTTTGTTGATGGCTCCATTGTTTACCTCTGCATTAAAATTTCTTGTTCTGATGACGTCAACTCCAGGTAATGTAAAGTCCATGACTATATAACAAATTCATCTTTCAAATGTCAATCGTAAATGCAACTTGTTTTCAACATTAGCATGTTCTTCCAACAACCCAAAATCGCTAGCTTTGGGATCGATCATTGAATTTTGACCTGATTGTTAAATGTTAGTAATACAACCGCCTCTGAACGATGGCTTTCATTACAGTTCTAAAAAGTAATCTGTAAACTTCGGGAAACATTTTCGCTGCCGATGTTACTTTAAAGTTCTGCTTAAATATCACCTAATATGGTTTGTTCCATCACTGCAGTACTAAAACAGTACAATCAGAACAGTAGATCTTAGGGCCTCGAAAACAGTGACGAAATTATCCAAGTGTGGCGACATAAACAACAGCTATCGGACCTGTCATCGCCCCGAATTACTCGATTGTCGGCCGCAGCTACACGTTACATTAGATGGCAGCCAGGAAACGGAACAATGCACGAACACACGCGATATGTTTAGTGTTCGCTTGTTGTATAGAATAAAATAAATAACGAGATCATCAGGCCCAAAATTATTCATTGTTACAGTTAGCCTTGTTTTGTGGAAAATTTATTTTATTAGCTGTTCATTATGTACTTTATTGAGTCATAATTTAAAGCTAAAGTTGCTACTATACTGCTTATCGTTTTATTGTTTTTAGCTAAGTACCTTTAAATAAAATTACCCCCTGGTGTTTCATTGACAAATTTCTTTCGAGCATTGTATGAAGCACATTACTTCACGCTCGAAAATCTTGTAAAAACTAATATAACACAAATATTTTTAGGATATTTTTTGTTTTCAAACTTTAATGCATTTAGCAAATCTTACAATTATCGCCTACGCATTTTTTTTTTAAATTAAAGAATGATTTGGGTATTTTTAATCAAGTAATTCCTTTCAAGTTTTAACTAAACTACATTGTTGAATCATTTTCGCTCAGATTTCTTGCGGAAGGAACGCCAAGAAAAGGTTTGTTCCCACTGAGGACATTGCCAAGTGGTCGTTTAATGCGAGCTGAAAAGGATTACATTTGCATAGGACGAGAGATTGCTTTCCCCCAGATAGAGCCGGCCGTGCCTTGTTTCATAAGTTCGCTATTTCGTAAAGTGGGCTCCGGTTTATGCCCCGCTGGCGCCGTTAACGTCCTATTTACTTAAATCAACCAATAGCGGTCGCTCGGCTTATATTCACTCCGGTTTGCAAGATACTTTAAATGAAAACAAAGATCTAGTGAAATAATCTAACGCACTTTGGTCTGTTAGTTGTCGGGCGCAAAGTTAGAGGGGACTTACAGGAATGCCACGCCTCAATACCCAGGTTCTTTATTCATGAGAAATGCGGTACATTCTATTTAAATAAGTGAGGTAAACCTACAGTCGATGAATCAAATCTCTCAGTCTTCCTTCTCCATCCATACCTCCCTTCACTTTCTCTCTACAAAATCCGCAAATCTGAAAGTATTACTTCAGTGTAACAAAGTAACTATGACGTACATTTATTACCTGATATAGACAAAACACTTTCACGCTCACTCCAGAAGGCGGTGAAGGGTGCGCCAGGTAGTATGTGGACAGCTCTCTTCAAGAAAACAACCCTTTCTGTTCTATCCAGGACCAGGTACCATTCTCCATCCTTAGCCCTACTTCGTTTCATCAATCCTCTCTTCTACAAAAAGGCACCTCTGTATGATCCCGGAAGGGATAGGTCAACCACGCACGTCACACGATAATTCTCATAAACCCCTGCCATTAGGCCTAAGCTTATGCCACTCCCTGTCCATTCAATTATCCTTTTTCCAACCCATTGTGGGCGATAATAACTGATTATAATAAAACTCACAAAAAGATTATTCTTATTTATGATTCACAAACCATCAATAAATTTATATTTATAAATAAATATTATATTAATTAAATTTAATATAAACAAATAATTTATTTACTATAAATTTACTATAATTGTAAATGTATTTGTTTATAAATTTATACATATTTTTTAATTAGATAAATCATATTATATTTTTCTTAAATTTAATGGAATGGAATTTGACAATACTAATTTAGCAATATAAATAATTTCTGTATTGAAAACATTTGCAAAGGGCGAAGTATATTTTTATTTTGAAGCACAAATCTAATTTCATTGTGGAAACGAAAAGTACAAAAGCTAAACAAATTATTTCAGAACATTTCTAGTCGAACAGATCCTCAGTGTTAGAAAAATGTCGTTAGTTTGAAGGGTGTAAAATTCGCCGGTTCTACGATGTTAGTAAATACAAGATCTAACACATTTCACGAATGTATTATTTAGTAACGTTTTGGAGGATGGATTATAACTATTTTCTCTAGAATGCCAGGCGCAGAGTTAAATTGGATCCATTTTCCCAAGGATAAGAAACAGATGAATCATATTGCATTGAACTTGGGCGCAATGCGATAAATAGTTTAATAACGAAATGAAATTATTATGACTTTATCTCAGCTACTAGTGTAAACATATTCATTTCAAAGAGCAAGGTCTCCTACTGATGACTTATAGAACAATGTTTGACAAGTTTATAAATCCATTCTCACTTGAACTGACGCACCAGTCCCACCTTTCTCGTGACGTTTAGTATTATCCAAGAAGTGAAGAGGCTAGAAATTGCTAGAAACGGAAGAACTGTAAATATATAAAGGTTTTATTAAGCCTAGTGAGGTTAGTCTTAGTGAAGTAAAGACTCTTTTACTGACAAAGGTGTCGGACCGTGTTAAGTATAAATAGACTATTAGCAAACTTAGTAGCCATTGTTAGACCTAATTAACAGTGATTTGAACGCTTTTATAAATGTTAGGTGTGTAAATAATAGTAGCCATGAAAGTGTGTGAAATAATATATAATTATTTAATCTAAAATTGTCTCTTATCTACACGGGGAGAATGTAACATATAATTGTGTAACCGCTTGCATGTATTAGCATTCAGGTGATGTGACCTATTATCAACTCGGGAAATTTTTGTCCTCGATTACAAGTGTTTAAAAATTAATATAACTTAAGCATGAGTTTAAGTAAGTAATATTCCCTTATCAATATTGCTATTTACTTTTAATATTATTAGTTCTTATGAACTACGAATCTGTGCGGCTTTTATTAGAAATACATCAACATTATAAAACTCTAAACTTTATTAAACTGTTAATCATTCTTCTGGGCCAGATTGCTACGGGACAAGTAATATACATGTTTTTCTTTAAAGTCAATTCCTACTTGAATCAACAAAGAAAGGTTTTATTTCAGTTTATTTTTATTTTATAACTACAATTAATATAAATACGTATATACATATGTCAGAATAAAAATATTAAGTGGCAACATAAAAAGCGAATTTCCTTAAATTTCCCTAGATTTCCCATTTTTTTTCTATTCATGGTTGTTAAACTATCATTATTGTTTGGAAACATCAAGAAATTTTGTTGTTTTTTCGAAACACGCCTATTCGTTCACAATGGTTCCAGCAAGAAGCCGCAACTAGCCACACTGCTTTACAATGGTTCCAGCAAGTAGGCGCAACCAGCCACACTGCCCTAGACAACATTGCTTTCCTTCAGAACACTTTTGGCAGCCGCACCTTAGAACAATTTTTCGTTACCCAGCCCACTCCCCCGATCTTATACCACCTGACGCCTACGTCTGGGGAATTTCCAAAGAGAAGATTTTCCGTGTGGCCCCCCTAAGTCACGCTACGAGAAAAAATTAATCGCGTATAATGGGCATAAAACAACCCCTCTTCAAAACCATCAAGAACGGTGCGAGTATTGCTTAGTCAGCCAGTCAGCACGAGTATTGCTTAGCCAGCCAGTCAGCACGAGTATTGCTTAGTCAGCCAGTCAGCACGAGTATTGCTTAGTCAGTCAGTCAGCACGAGTATTGCTTAGTCAGTCAGTCAGCACGAGTATTGCTTAGTCAGTCAATCAGCACGAGTATTGCTTAGTCAGTCAATCCGCACAAGTATTGCTTAGTCAGTCAATCCGCACGAGTATTGCTTAGTCAATCAGTCACCACGAGTATTGCTTAGTCAGTCAGTCACCACGAGTATTGCTTAGTCAGCCAGTCAGCACGAGTATTTCTTAGTCAGTCAATCAGCACGAGTATTGCTTAGTCAGTCAGTCAGCACGAGTATTGCTTAGTCAGCCAGTCAGCACGAGTATTGCCTAGTCAGTCAGTCAGTCAGTCAGCACGAGTAATGCTTAGTCAGTCAGTCAGTCAGTCAGTCAGTCAGTCAGTCAGTCAGCACGAGTATTGGTTAGTCAGTCAGTCAGCACGAGTATTGCTTAGTCAGTCAGTCAGCACGAGTATTGCTTAGTCAGCCAGTCAGCACGAGTATTGCTTAGTCAGTCAGTCAGCACGAGTATTGCTTAGTCAGTCAGTCAGTCAGCACGAGTATTGGTTAGTCAGTCAGTCAGCACGAGTATTGCTTAATCAGTCAGTCAGCACGAGTATTGCTTAGTCAGTCAGTCAGCACGAGTATTGCTTAGTCAGTCAGTCAGTCAGTCAGCACGAGTATTGCTTAGTCAGCCAGACAACACGAGTATTGCTTAGTCAGTCAGTCAGTCAGCACGAGTATTGCTTAGTCAGTCAGTCAGCACGAGTATTGCTTAGTCAGTCAGTCAGTCAGCACGAGTATTGCCTAGTCAGTCAGTCAGCACGAGTATTGCTTAGTCAGTCAGTCAGTCAGCACGAGTATTGCTTAGTCAGTCAGTCAGCACGAGTATTGCCTAGTCAGTCAGTCAGCACGAGTATTGCTTAGTCAGTCAGTCAGTCAGCACGAGTATTGCTTAGTCAGTCAGTCAGCACGAGTATTGCTTAGTCAGTCAGTCAGTCAGTCAGTCAGCACGAGTATTGCTTAGTCAGCCAGTCAGCACGAGTATTGCTTAGTCAGCCAGTCAGCACGAGTATTGCTTAGTCAGTCTGTCAGCACGAGTATTGCTTCAAATTGAACGTAAGTTATATAGAACCTATTTATACCCGAGTCTAAGCGATTTAGCTACTTTTTACTTTATACGTGTATACATACTTTAAAACTATATAAATTTTAAAAAAAGTAAAATCTTATAAATGCTTCAGTACTGTTGGTTTCGGCGCATACGGCATTCAATAAACTGATTACTCAGTTACATTGTGCTCTTTGCGACATTACTACATACAAGACTCATTTTTTTATTACATTATTAAAATTCTTTTTATTAATATATTACTATTTATTTTATTATTTTAGTTCATTGAGTTTACTATTATAATAGTAAAATTCATTTAAAATTTTAATTTATTAATTTTATTGTTAAATAATAAAATTCATTTCATGGTTTTAATTCCTTCATTTTGAGCAGTTATACTAAAATCCATTTTATCATTTTAATTCATTTGTTTTATAATTATAATACTAACATTCGTTACATGATTTTAATTCCTTCATTTTGAGCAGTTATACTAAAATCCAATTTATCATTTTAATTCATTTGTTTTATAATTATAATACTAACATTCGTTACATGATTTTAATTCCTTCATTTTGAGCAGTTATACTAAAATCCATTTTATCATTTTAATTCATTTGTTTTATAATTATAATACTAACATTCGTTACATGATTTTAATTCCTTCATTTTGAGCAGTTATACTAAAATCCATTTTATCATTTTAATTCATTTCTTTTATAATTATAATACTAACATTCGTTACATGATTTTAATTAATTGATTATATTACTATAACTGTAACTAACTGTGTATAACCAAGTACCACGTGCAGTTTAAGGATAGAAACGACCTCTACCTTCAGCGTGGCCCAACTAACCGCCGGACTGACAATTTTATTTAAGTATAAACAGGAGCCGCACAATGGCCATAAAGCGGTTCGCCGGAGGGCTTACTATGCAAATAACTATGCCTGCTCCATTACTCAGATTGCGAGCGGTTTTATTACATTGGTTTATTTCCTCCAGGCTAATTAAATGCTGTAATTAAATATACGCCCGTTTTATTGGTAAAGTGTCAGCCACTTGTATTACACTTGCGGGGAAAAGGTTCGTATATGCAAGACCAAGGACGCGTCTAGTTCCCATTGATATTAGTGAAAACGTAATGCTAGATATTTTCCATTCCTGTTGATCTATAGTTACATTTAGGATAGGCCTAATTGTATAATAACTACAGTATTAGGCATTTGAGAAAGCTAGCCTAAAGATAATCGGAGGTCTAAAAAAGATTTTGGCGAACGCAATGTAACATATTATATACAATATATAAAGGGGAAAATAAAATTATTTTTACGACTAGTAAGTATGGAACACTTACATATAGTAGTAATTTGTTTAATTATTGAAGACAACCCAGGACGTAACTATCTTCTCTAAAAACATATCTAATATCCCTATCCAACCCCACCCCCCAACCCCTCTTTAATTTAAAACAACCAAGAGGTCAGTTACGAACTGAGTTGATAATTAGAAACAAGAATTTTACTTTGTATATATGCTAATTACGTGTTCTCTTTTTCTAGCATCAAAATAAGGCACAAAATTAGTCCTCGAAAGTCGAATTTTATATATACAAAGTAAGATTCTTGTTAAAGTACATTAAAGTGTAAGTGATAAGTGAATACAAAAAGACAGTGTTGCAAAGTTCAAATTATATAGGCCTACATACCTGAAACACCCGTCCTCAATAATGAAAAAAGGTGACACTATAGCTAAGTGTGACATATGTACAAGTGTTTGTTGTAGCTCAAGTGAAGATGGAATAAAATAGTATTGTATTTAAGAAATAAGCAAGAAAAAGAAGGATATTAGTGACTCACGTGGTTTCTCAGCGTCTGCCTTGTATACCATTGGCTGCTGGTATGATACTCAACCAGGGCTGTTACAATTTGGATGGTAATTAGAAGAGAGTTTCCAAATGAAAAGACGTTTATTTGGTGGAGATTTCTGTACATTGCAAGAACAAACAGAGCGAAAATAATAATGTGGCTCCTAATAAAATATTTAAACAATATCAGCTCAGTTTGACGTCCTACTAAAATTAGTTTAGAAATTAAGTAACTATGAATGGCTTATTCATTTATATATTTAAAACAAACCGTGTTGAACATTAGTCATTCTCAGTAGAAAGATTTCTTGCTTTTCTCAATGTTTGCTTTCTCATTGGGACGACAGAGAAATTGCTTGCCTGCTTGAATTTTACAAAAATCTCTTTAAAAAATAAGTAAAGGTGTGAGTGCAAACTGAGACTCCTGTTGTGGTAAGATGATTCGCAGCGCTTCATAAAGCCAGGGCTCAGGCTACTTCTGTGGTAGGATGACCGCAGCGCATCACAAGACCATCGCTCAGGCTACTTTTGTGGTAAGAAGATCCGCAGCGCCTCACAAGGCCAGGGCTTAGGCTACTTCTGTGGTAAGATGATCTGCATCGCATCACAAGACCAGGGCTCAGGCTACTTCTGTTCTACTGTCTCTTTATAATGTAATAAATACTCATGGAACTTGCCTTAGTGATCATGTTCAGTATCCAGATAGTACAGCATCCCGTGTTATTTCCTGTCTAAGTAAGTTTGAAGTTGTGACACAACAGTAGGAAAGGAATGTTACTCTCATATCTAATGTACAACATGTCTAACTTGCTTCGTCTTATAACTTCATTGATAGAAGCACAACATGTCTAACTTGCTTCGTCTTATAACTTCATTGATAGAAGCACAACATGTCTAACTTCCTTCGTCTTATAACTTCATTGATAGAAGCACAAGTCTAACTGGCTTCGTCTTATAATTTTTTTGATAGAAGCACAATATGTCTAACTTGCTTCGTCTTATAATTTCTTTGATAGAAGGACAACATGTCTAACTTCCTTCGTCTTATAACTTCATTGATAGAAGGACAACATGTCTAACTTCCTTCGTCTTATAACTTCATTGATAGAAGCACAAGTCTAACTGGCGTCTTCTTATAATTATTTTTGATAGAAGCACAACAAGTCTAACTTCCTTCGTCTTATAATTTTTTTGATAGAAGCACAATATGTCTAACTTGCTTCGTCTTATAATTTCTTTGATAGAAGCACAACAAGTCTAACTTGCTTCGTCTTATAACTTCATTGATAGAAGCACAAGTCTAACTGGCTTCGTTTTCTAATTTTTTTGATAGAAGCACAACATGTCTAACTTGCTTCGTCTTATAATTTCTTTGATAGAAGCAAAACAAGTCTAACTTCCTTCGTCTTATAACTTCATTGATAGAAGCACAACATGTCTAACTTGCTTCGTCTTATAACTTCATTGATAGAAGCACAACATGTCTAACTTCCTTCGTCTTATAACTTCATTGATAGAAGCACAAGTCTAACTGGCGTCTTCTTATAATTATTTTTGATAGAAGCACAACAAGTCTAACTTCCTTCGTCTTATAATTTCTTTGATAGAAGCAAAACAAGTCTAACTTCCTTCGTCTTATAACTTCATTGATAGAAGCACAACAAGTCTAACTGGCTTCGTCTTATAACTTCATTGATAGAAGGACAACATGTCTAACTGGCTTCGTCTTATAACTTCATTGATAGAAGGACAACATGTCTAACTTCCTTCGTCTTATAATTTCTTTGATAGAAGCAAAACAAGTCTAACTTCCTTCGTCTTATAACTTCATTGATAGAAGCACAACAAGTCTAACTGGCTTCGTCTTATAACTTCATTGATAGAAGGACAACATGTCTAACTTCCTTCGTCTTATAACTTCATTGATAGAAGGACAACATGTCTAACTTCCTTCGTCTTATAATTTCTTTGATAGAAGCAAAACAAGTCTAACTTCCTTCGTCTTATAACTTCATTGATAGAAGCACAACAAGTCTAACTGGCTTCGTCTTATAACTTCATTGATAGAAGGACAACATGTCTAACTGGCTTCGTCTTATAACTTCATTGATAGAAGGACAACATGTCTAACTTCCTTCGTCTTATAATTTCTTTGATAGAAGCAAAACAAGTCTAACTTCCTTCGTCTTATAACTTCATTGATAGAAGCACAACAAGTCTAACTGGCTTCGTCTTATAACTTCATTGATAGAAGGACAACATGTCTAACTTCCTTCGTCTTATAACTTCATTGATAGAAGCACAAGTCTAACTGGCGTCTTCTTATAATTATTTTTGATAGAAGCACAACAAGTCTAACTTGCTTCGTCTTATAATTTCTTTGATAGAAGCACAACAAGTCTAACTTGCTTCGTCTTATAACTTCATTGATAGAAGCACAAGTCTAACTGGCTTCGTTTTCTAATTTTTTTGATAGAAGCACAACATGTCTAACTTGCTTCGTCTTATAATTTCTTTGATAGAAACAAAACAAGTCTAACTTCCTTCGTCTTATAACTTCATTGATAGAAGCACAACATGTCTAACTTGCTTCGTCTTATATCTTCATTGATAGAAGCACAACATGTCTAACTTCCTTCGTCTTATAACTTCATTGATAGAAGCACAAGTCTAACTGGCTTCGTCTTATAATTTTTTTGATAGAAGAACAACATGTCTAACTTGCTTCGTCTTATAATTTCTTTGATAGAAGCACAACAAGTCTAACTTGCTTCGTCTTATAACTTCATTGATAGAAGCACAAAATGTCTAACTTCCTTCGTCTTATAACTTCATTGATAGAAGCACAACATGTCTAACTGGCTTCGTCTTATAACTTCATTGATAGAAGGACAACATGTCTAACTTCCTTCGTCTTATAACTTCATTGATAGAAGCACAACATGTCTAACTTGCTTCGTCTTATAACTTCACAGATAGAAGCACAACATGTCTAACTTGCTTCGTCTTATAACTTCATTGATAGAAGCACAAGTCTAACTGGCGTCTTCTTATAATTATTTTTGATAGAAGCACAACAAGTCTAACTTGCTTCGTCTTATAATTTCTTTGATAGAATAACAACAAGTCTAACTTGCTTCGTCTTATAATTTCTTTGATAGAAGCACAACAAGTCTAACTTGCTTCGTCTTATAACTTCATTGATAGAAGCACAAGTCTAACTGGCTTCGTCTTATAATTTTTTTGATAGAAGCACAATATGTCTAACTTGCTTCGTCTTATAATTTCTTTGATAGAAGCACAACAAGTCTAACTTGCTTCGTCTTATAACTTCATTCATAGAAGCACAACATGTCTAACTTCCTTCGTCTTATAACTTCATTGATAGAAGCACAACAAGTCTAACTGGCTTCGTCTTATAACTTCATTGATAGAAGGACAACATGTCTAACTTCCTTCGTCTTATAACTTCATTGATAGAAGCACAAGTCTAACTGGCGTCTTCTTATAATTATTTTTGATAGAAGCACAACAAGTCTAACTTGCTTCGTCTTATAATTTCTTTGATAGAAGCACAACAAGTCTAACTTGCTTCGTCTTATAACTTCATTGATAGAAGCACAAGTCTAACTGGCTTCGTTTTCTAATTTTTTTGATAGAAGCACAACATGTCTAACTTGCTTCGTCTTATAATTTCTTTGATAGAAGCAAAACAAGTCTAACTTCCTTCGTCTTATAACTTCATTGATAGAAGCACAACATGTCTAACTTGCTTCGTCTTATAACTTCATTGATAGAAGCACAACATGTCTAACTTCCTTCGTCTTATAACTTCATTGATAGAAGCACAAGTCTAACTGGCTTCGTCTTATAATTTTTTTGATAGAAGAACAACATGTCTAACTTGCTTCGTCTTATAATTTCTTTGATAGAAGCACAACAAGTCTAACTTGCTTCGTCTTATAACTTCATTGATAGAAGCACAAGTCTAACTGGCTTCGTTTTCTAATTTTTTTGATAGAAGCACAACATGTCTAACTTGCTTCGTCTTATAACTTCATTGATAGAAGCACAACATGTCTAACTTCCTTCGTCTTATAACTTCATTGATAGAAGCACAGGTCTAACTGGCTTCGTCTTATAATTTTTTTGATAGAAGCACAACATGTCTAACTTGCTTCGTCTTATAATTTCTTTGATAGAAGCAAAACAAGTCTAACTTCCTTCGTCTTATAACTTCATTGATAGAAGCACAACATGTCTAACTTGCTTCGTCTTATAACTTCATTGATAGAAGCACAACATGTCTAACTTCCTTCGTCTTATAACTTCATTGATAGAAGCACAGGTCTAACTGGCTTCGTCTTATAATTTTTTTGATAGAAGCACAACAAGTCTAACTTGCTTCGTCTTATAATTTCTTTGATAGAAGCACAACAAGTCTAACTTGCTTCGTCTTATAACTTCATTGATAGAAGCACAACATGTCTAACTTCCTTCGTCTTATAATTTCTTTGATAGAAGCAAAACAAGTCTAACTTCCTTCGTCTTATAACTTCATTGATAGAAGCACAACATGTCTAACTTGCTTCGTCTTATAATTTTTTTGATAGAAGCACAACATGTCTAACTTGCTTCGTCTTATAATTTCTTTGATAGAAGCAAAACAAGTCTAACTTGCTTCGTCTTATAATTTCTTTGATAGAAGCACAACATGTCTAACTTGCTTCGTCTTATAACTTCATTGATAGAAGCACAACAAGTCTAACTGGCTTCGT
Source organism: Prosapia bicincta (assembly GCA_036971475.1). NCBI lineage: Eukaryota > Metazoa > Arthropoda > Insecta > Hemiptera > Cercopidae > Prosapia > Prosapia bicincta. Next base: position 213,453,796 of record JBAIZL010000001.1, read on the forward strand.
CTTATAACTTCATTGATAGAAGCACAGGTCTAACTGGCTTCGTCTTATAATTTTTTTGATAGAAGCACAACATGTCTAACTTGCTTCGTCTTATAATTTCTTTGATAGAAGCAAAACAAGTCTAACTTGCTTCGTCTTATAATTTCTTTGATAGAAGCACAACATGTCTAACTTGCTTCGTCTTATAACTTCATTGATAGAAGCACAACATGTCTAACTTCCTTCGTCTTATAACTTCATTGATAGAAGCACAGGTCTAACTGGCTTCGTCTTATAATT